>VZUI01043114.1:0-55574 GCA_013401135.1 Cettia cetti
AAAGCACAGAGAAAAAACCCACCATCACAATCTACCCCCCCCCCCCCAAAAGTACAGCACCTAGAGAATCCTATTCCTTGTCTTCAACTATTTCAGCAATGACATGACCTATGCAGAAGCATCACATAACAAGAGCTAATGGAAAATGAGTTTGCAAAAATCATGTAATTACCAAGCAATTTGTTAATGATTAGTACATTAAATTGATCTACTAATTCAAGCTACACAAGGCTGATGTTACTTTTAAGTTTTCAAAGTTGATTCAAGTACAATTCACAAGAGTACTCTGGCTTGGTGATAGATATTTTTGGCTTCAGATACTTTCTGACAAGGGGAGTATTAAATAGCACTTAATGAATTCCACAAAGAAAAAAAAAAATATTTTAAAATAAATACATTTTTAACATCTAAAGATTTGTTAAAATATAAAATATGTGCAGGTTTACCCATGAATGTGGATCTGTGTCAGCCAGAACTAAGAAACATTCTAAGAAACCTGAGAATTAACAACTTACTCGAAAAAGTTGCAACAATAGTACCTCAGAATCTCTGCTTTGGTTTTAAATGTGTACATATACACATTCAAAAGGCATGGCACAGTCTTCAAATATAGATATATACACACATATTCAAAATATGTGTGTGTTTATTTGTCTATATATTTGCTGACTATACAGTACCTCTTTTAAGGTTAAAATATTAAATCAGTAATAAAACCTCTTCACAGACCTGTTTTTAGTTTAATCAATTCCAGACTGAAAGCAAAAATTTTAAAGCTGTCATATTCCCATGGGGATTTTTCTACTAGCAAATTACTAATTTATATGAGACTTTACCCAAAAAAAAAAAAAAAAAAAAAAAAAAAAAAAAAAAAAAAAGGCGCTATCATTAAAATACTCTCCTTGCCTTTTCTACTAAAATTATATATATTGTTCCATAAGTCAACCATTTCCCATAAAAGCTACCTTTCAGAAAAGGATCCTGCTTGCTGATCAGTGCACCCAGTCTTAGTAGAGAAAAAGAGAGATACTTCCACTTTGTAAAATGAAATAGTCCTTTCTGGGAAAGTACTGCAAGAGAATAATCACATCCTATAAACAGGCTGTATATCGAATCTGAAAATGGGGCAAGCGCTGAAAAAACCCACAAGGCTACTCTGCCAGAAAGGAATCATTTGGAAAAGTTGTTTAAACCTGCCAATGTCTGTCTGACAAAGGACAGCTGTATTACTCCAGCATACCTGAAGGGGTACACAGAGGAAGTGCTAAAATGAAGTTTCTACTCATTGGAATACAGGCAGTAATTTAAAAGTACCTAAAATACAATGGTATCACAGGATCTGTTACTTAAAAAAAGCACAGTTCTCATAAAAAAAAAAAAAAAAAAACAAAAACAAAAACAGGAAAAGGCTCAGCATTTCTACCTTCATTAAAATTTGAAATGAAATGTAATGTCTATGTTCCAACTAGGAGCACCTTCCAATAACAATGTTTAAGTTGATACAATCAGAAGCAATAAGAATACATGAATAATTCATTCTTACACAATTGGATCCTTATTATCAGTACATGAAGAAATGAAACACTGTTAATGGTCATGCAAGTAACATATTAAACACAGCAGAAAATGTTTGTAAGACTGCAAACTACTATGATAAAAATACAAAGGTGTATTTGATCACAAATACCTTTGACAAATCCCTGAAGTTGCTAGGAAGTGTAAGGTCCAACTCCTCTGACTCATAGTTGGTGATAACCCAAGGGAAGACAGGGTACTGATTCAAATCATTGTAAGTTCGACCTGACAAACAACAAAAAAATTCCCCCACTGTGAATCAAGAGTTATATTTAACTAAAATACCACTCTCTAAAGATAAAACAATATAACTTTATGAGCTGTTTGAAAGAACTGCAGTTTATTTCAGATCTGTTCTCATTCCAATATTCTACTTTGCTTTATTGAAAGGATAATGGAAAAGTTGACAATATGCTAGCATTTAATCTAAAACATTTCAGCCCATTTCACTTTAATTGTAAACTCTTTTGCATACAGTAAGATTGACAGTTAAATTCACTCATTTCCTACCCATTTCTCCTTTCCTTGTTTACATCATCATGCCTTCTGTTTCCTTAAGGTGAAACACTTCAAAAATTGGAGGGGCAATGATTTTTGTTAATACTAAAAATTAAAGCATTCTTTTTACATGCTGCCTTAAATACAATATGTGAAAGAAGAATGAAGTAGCTCAGGATTTTAGACCGAAGAATTTTTCAATTAATATCTGTTTCATCTAGAGAATTCACTTTGAGGGGAATTCATCCTTGCCCATTGTCTATCTATGGATATGCCAATATTTACCAGGACAGAAAATCTGGTCTGGATACAGGCTCATATGCATATCTTCCTGTATCTAAGATGGAAATAATACACTTCATCCAGTAAAACCAAAATATTCAATTAGAATAAGCATATACCATGCACACATACACACACCCCAAAGCCTGGTTCCCAAGTTTAAAATGCAGTTTTTACATGGATGCTGTCTCTTTCTATTATACTGTTGCAGAGGGTCATTCATTCATATCATCTTCAATCAGCGTGTTCTTGAGATTTTGTTCAGCTTGGTCTTAAAAGTCTCCTAAGACAGGCTTTAACCTCTTCCCCAGGAACATTATTTTACAATCCAGCCTGTAAGGTTGTCAGAAAACATTTTCTAAACCTCCACCCAAGTTTTTCTTCTTCCAGTTTTCTTACACCACTCAGTACTTTTCCATCCTGGTTTGGAGTATTTTTAAATGGTAGAGTCAGTCTTTCCCTAATCACTTGGCTGTATTGCACATTATCTCTTACTGAGGATTAAGGCTACTTACATGACACTGGGATAACTATCTTTCCTTCAATTCCCTATCATGGGCAACTCTACTTTCCCTCTTTCCATAACGTTATCTTTTTGCTTCTTTTAACCTCAAACACCAAGCAGATAAGAATTCAATTTATTATTTCAATAGTATATTAAAGCTGAAAAGGGTCATTCATTAGAGCCACAGAAAACAGTGTCATGATGTGCCTCATTCAGCTTGAGCAGTAACGAGGCAAGCAGATCGACCCCTACTTTAAAAATCTGCCAGCATCCTGGCACCTCTGACTTGATGACTGATTACAGAAAGCACCAAAACTGACCATTTGTATAAAATGCAATTAGTGCAAGCACAGGCATTTGTTGTATCAATCCTGTTAGCAAGAGCCAAGCCTGAAAGGGAATTAACAGACCTTTCACCACTGTCAATACCACAGAAACCAGCTGGAAACTGAGAAATTTTTTAAGTTGCTCAGAGGAGAGAGTAAGTTGGAAAAAGAAAGGGATGTCATGAGACCCAACAGTCAGCCTCCACTTAGTAAACTGAAGCCCAGCTGGTTAGAAGCTGATAGGGTAAGATGGTTTAAACAAAATATAGCTTAGCATTTACAGAATGAGCGGTTAGGACAAAAATAAGTGGATACAAATTACGGTTGGGTTTGGACTAATGGTGTTCTGGAAGAGCAGCACTGGCAATCCAGGCACTGCACCCTTTTTCAAGGCCAACCATGCATCCTGTAACAGTGGTGTTTATTGGCTCCAGGAGTATCCTGCTCCTGGCTGAGATTTCCCAGCTCTACAGAGAACTTGTTGCACCTATGATAATACTTACGAAAATTAAAACTTAGAATACTGAAGAAGTTCTTATTTCTGAGGCTTTCCTAAATAGTTGACAGTCTATATAGTTCCCATCCCCCACAGCAGTCATGATATTCTGATTTTAAATGTAGCTCAGTACACCCTTATTAATACCTCTCTAGTTTTACATAAACATAAATGTAATTATGAATAAAGTAAATTTAGGAGGATTTTTGTGAAGTTCTTCAGGACAAAATCACACACAGAAAAAAATTACCCATTAAAAGAGCAAAATCCAGTTGTGCCCTATGGCTGTTGAGACTGTGCCATGATTAACTCCTTTTCTGTGTAATTACAGTAATTTGGATGTACAGGAATGAGCAATACCTGCTATAGTGTTTAGAAACATCAAGTATTCAAAGTTGGAAATCTCTCGGTGTTGCCACCGCTGGGTCATGTTGGAAGCTTTGAAGATCTGTCGTGGACTAGCCAAAGAAATGCGTCTGAAAACAAAGAAAATTGGGAAAAAAATAATGAGAAAACCTGCTGGGTTTTCCTTTTTTACATATCTGATTTTTAGTGGCAGTTGTACATGTTCTTTCTACCAGACCTATACTAGATTTCTCTAGAGATCACACTGCCACTTGGAAATTTGAAGTTCATTTTTAAAAGTTTTATAATCTAATAAGAATAAAAGAATTAAAGCATCTGACAGCTGGATATGTCAAGATTTGAAAAATTTCCAACAGAATCCTTTACAGCTGTGCAAATTCAGCTGCTCCATGACTGCTTGATGAATCACAGAAATATGTTACTGGAGATCTAGAGAGATGTAATATCATTAAATAAGAAATTACAATACTTTTAGAATTTCACATAAGAATAAAGTCATCTTTGAGGAGAGGTTTTTTAAATCCCTCAAGAACAAAGGAAAACAATGATAAGATGATAGCATTTCATTAGGAAGTTCATCCTCTTGAGATTTAAATTCTGGGCAATGTTGAGGAGTTAGTCATAAATAACTCAAACTTTCAGAATTTGATGCCAGATTTCCTAATGTTTGTGAAAGAAGACTGTAGAGTCATTCCTTGGGATGATAAATCAAACAGAGAAGAGTTTATGATAAAATTCCCAAGGCTGTTTTGTTCATGATGAAAACATCTGTAAATACCAAACCTACATTACTTAGGGAGGAAAAGAAAATCTATATGTAGTTTTAGTTACCAATTCTTTACAGGTATTGGTGAACAATTCAAGGAAACTGTAACTGATTTTTTTAAAAATAACCTCCATTATGTTGCAAACAAATTGATCAGTACTAATGGATGTGAAATTTTGAGCAAATGTGTCCTCAATGTATGTTAAAAATTTTTCACACATAATTTGTTTCTGTAAATAGAAATCTTGATATTCTTACAGAGTGACTATAATTGCAATCCAAAAGATTTTTTGTTTCTGGACTCCATAAAAAAAACCTACAAAACACAACATCCCTAACTATTTTAGTCCCATTTCTATGTACAGAAATCTGTTAAAAATAAAAATCTAAAGTAACAACAATCAAGATACTCCCTAAGGGTTTCCTGCTGCATGTTCTGTCAACTAGTAGGTGTGAATGCTTCAAATCATGTGGGCTGGTTTGATGAAAAAAAAAACAAACAAAAAAAAAAAAACCAAAAAAAACACCCCTCTTAGAACTGACAGATAAAAATAACTCAAATTGTAAAATACCTGGTCTGGGGTAGTCCAAAGATGGTACCAATACCAACCCGAGGTAGACAGTTAACCACTTTCTTCACTGTTGCTTGGTCAGGGAAGTTGAACATGACACCCACTGTGAGTAGAGGAGTTGAAATACAGCATGATTTTACACATTTTAGGTTTTCTCAACCAGCACAATTCAACCTTAAGCTCAGGTGTTTAACAGATCAGACAAGTTTCCTTCAGGTTGGTGAAGATATATATATATATATTTTTTCTTTTAAATTTCCAGAACTCCTTTTATATATCACTAACAGGAATCTCAACAGAAGTTGTCATTGTTGCACATCTCACAAGGTCTACATTTTTTTTTTTCTTTATGAATAGAAATTAAACCTATATGCACAGATTGACTGTCTAGAACTAATTAAAAATGTATGTATTAACTGGTTCACACATTTACTAATTTACTTTCTAGATATTTTCTAGAAATAGTCTTCAAAATACTACTTTTCTATTTTTTCTGAAACATGTGAATGACACTTAAGAAACAGCAGCCTAAAAATCTAAATAACAATCTAATTATTGTATCACCAGTGGCCATTTATTACTTCAGAGAGTACAAGTGTTTATGCATATGATTAATATTCTGTTTGACAGTATCATTACCAAAACAATGTTCTACATTTTAAATAAAGCATGAAGGCACAGCAGTCACTGGTCTAATCCAGTAGTAATTTTTTCATTTCGTTGTCCTTGGTGTGTACAACTAACAAATATCAACCCTCCAAGGGGACACAAAATATTCTTCATGCTTAACAGATCAGAGGTAGGACTGTCTTGAGCAGGAGTCCTCAAAGAATGCCAAATAAACACATGGATATAAATGAAAGTGAGGCATAGATAATGCACAGTTCTCGTGCTTGACCATAACTTATCATTGAAAAGAAAACTGGAAGGAGAAGCTAAATTACAAAAAATACTAACTTAAATAGATACATTTACTCTAAACTCTTCCTCTATCTATGCAAATCCATGTCAGAACAGACATGACTAAACATCCAAACAGAATGCACGTGTCCCCACATGCACACCTGTCATTTCTTTAAGGTCACTGTACCTCTATTTGCCATGAAGATCTCCAGCGCTGTATTTTGCAAGAGGTAACGTCGGGAAAAGATAGATCGAATCTCCGAGAAGAGCCATTTTCCATGGAGTCCTTCTGTGTATGCCAGAATCTAGGAGAAACAGACAGAGAGGATGTTTTAAATGTGTTAGCTGGACAGGTAATACCTTGCAAAAGAGAAACGCTTGGACACACAAACATGGATTTTACCAATTACTGCAAAACCTGCAGCAAAATTAAAATACGCTCAAACTTCAAATCATGCTATGAATCTCTAATGCATTTTTTGTACTCCTGAATTCAACTAGTCATGTCAAATATTTTAAAAATTTGCTTGCACTTTTTTCTTTTAAAAACAACTGTCTATTTTTCATAACAGTTTCAGAGTTTAAAAAAAAATTATTAAATGTTTGGTATTTCAGCAAAGCACAAAACTGTATTCTGAAATGTATTTCTAGTAGCATTAGATGTATCTGCACTCCCTTCAGCATTGTAATAACAGGCCTGTAACAAATAAGCAAGAAAAAATGTCTTTAAAGAAAATAAAATGTTCCTTAGGTTTATCGTTCAGGCAGCATTCATTAATTCTGGAACTGGAAAGGTTGGCTGTATAAGAGGTTAAGTATCACTTTGTCAGCTAAGGTTAAACACAAACCTGCAAATGAACTCAGCATAATCTCTCTATGGAGTAAGCGGCTGTCAAAGTAACTTGTTACAATTCCTGTCATCCCATCTGACAGACACAGATGCTTGCTCTGCCTTCACAATTCAAACTAATCCCATTTTCAATCCTCAGCCACTTTGTTTCTTTGTTGCTTCACTTTTTCCTTTTCATTTCAAAGCTTAATTATGTAAGTGTTAAGGGACAAAGAGACTGGACACTTCTCTACTTCAGATTAACCAATTATAGGAGAAGGAAAATCTGAAATTTGTCAGTTTTTCCAAACACAAAAGCACTTAATAGAAAACCATCAAAGAAAAGGAGAATCAGATGCAAACCTTGTTAACATCACTCTTGCCACAATTTTACTTGAGCAATATAGTGTGTATTTAAAAAAAAAAAAAGTGAAATTCAAGTCCTTAACATAACAAAGACTGTTAATGAAACCAATCATTTGTTTACAGGTTTTTAACAAAGGGGGATTTTGCCTTGCATGTAGCATGTATTGACAAATAAAACCTGCATTTTTGTAGCACAGAGAGCAGATGCACCATTATAAAAGCACTACACAACACAACATAAAATATTGTACCAGCTTTGTGAATTAAAAGCAAACAAGACTGGCAAACCAAAAGCTGATAGCACAGATCAGAACATACAAAGCAAATCATCTCCCACACCTCCTTTCTTTTTACTTCATCCCTCATGTTCACCTCAATACAAGTGGCAAAGTCAACTTCTCTCCCAGCAAACACACGCACACACAAAGAGAAGGAATAAAACCCCATAATTATTCCAGTACAAAGTTCTAGAAATGTGATGAAAGGACCAGAAATTGTCAATGGTTGCTAAACATTTCTGGAACTGGAGAACTAACAGACTTGGTCCATGCTGACACTTGCCATAGCGCACCCATAACCCATCCACACTAATTGGCAGATTTATACAATTCTGTGGTGTCATTCAGAGCCACTGTGGCTGGCTTTTGTCACATGCATATAAATACCCTCTAAGAACACAACATCAAAAGAGGTAACAAAGAAGACAAAGTTGAACTGCTCCTGCACAGAAATCTCTTAGTACTTTTTGCTGGTATTCATCCATCTTATGATCTTGAAACTGGAGCTTCTAACTGCAATGATTGATTTTTTTGATATAGGCAGCAATGTGGTAACCTCCACTTACCTGTAACAATTAAAACACAGTAGCCTGTCTATCCCAATTGGTCTGTGCACAGCAAATTCGAACACTCACTGTGTGGAGACCGTGAGTAAAACCAGCACACTAAATAATTATTACTTTTACCCTGTGAAATGAGCATTTTCCATGAGAGTGGGAATCCTGCATGAGGCCCTGAGCTTGCTGCTTCCAACCTCCTCAAAACTGGGAGGAAAACCATCTTGAAAAGAGCAGAGGTGGCTTGCATTGTGCACCCACGACGAAGCTCCTGAGTTCAGTGAGAGCGGGTTTGGAGCAGGAACTGGAAGTGCAGCACAGAAACGCCGCCAGCCCCCGCTGTAACCACTCTCTGAAGCACTCATTAACAAAAGTCATCAGGAGACACAAGCAGCTGAGGCCGGGCTGAGCAAGGCCGTCATTCCGGGCTGGAGCAGGGTCTGCCTGCTCTGTGGCCTCACTTCAAAGCCCCTGGAGTTCAATTAAAACTGGATTAGGTGGGAGCAGACCTTCTTTGGGACTCTGTGCTCTCTGGAACTCCGGGCGCACTGACAGCACCCTAGACAGACAGAGGTCCAGCCCGCCAGGGAACCAGTTGCCGTGGAAACTGCAGCATTGTCCCCTGCTCATCACTCCACCTAGAGCAGATGAAAGCTCCAGAAGACAAACGTATTTCTTTCATGTCTATTGCTAAGTGTTCCTTATGGAAATCCAGCGCAGCCTTTAATTCCTGAGAAAATATTATTAGAAACTCCTAGCTGCAGAAACTGACTCGTTCTTCAAATTAAATTCAGCATTTTTATTCTGGCAAACTTTTTTTTTTTTAAAATCACTTCTGACATCAGAATTACAACTTTCAAGAACAATTTTTGCATTTGCTTCTTTTTAACCAATAAGCCACACAATATAGAGCTTCACTTCAGAATTTAAGAACAACTATCTTCATACTATTGTACAATATTTTGAGATTCAAACCAACTTATTTCTGCCTTTTGTCACCAGCAGTTTTGGAACAAGCTGTGGAGAAGAGACTAATGATAGTGTCTAATTTAATTTAATCTGCAGAAATAGAATTGCCTTCCCCATGTGAGAAAGTATTTACAAAATTTCAGTTGATTCAACACAGACTGAAGTTCAATCTACTGAACATTGCATTTCTTTCAAAAGATACAGCACCTTACAGGAGAAAAAACAATTTATACTGTTTACCATTTCATTTAAAAATACATAAACAAATGAGACAATTGTGAAGTTCTACAGTTCCAAAAATCTCATCAGACAAACTGTTCTGTAATTAGACTTTGGCAACACCAGATGAACAGGCATCATGACAACATTACTAAAAATACAAAATTGCTTTCCCCTTGGCATGAAGTCCCTTCTTTCACTACAAGTATTAGAAATGAAGGTCTAAACCTGTACTCAGTTGCTGATCTCATGGTGATGGCCCCAACACTACACAGCTGCAGGAAACTCCCCAAGAAATTGGTGAGTAAAGAAGAGCCAAATTCTACTGAGAGGAGATTCTGAAATCAGAGTTGCATGAAAACACAGGTAGCACAGTGCTGACCACAGATTAGGATCATACATAAATTTATGTATGCTCATTATTTACATGTATCAGCTCATTTCCCAACATTAAAATGCTCATTTACTTGGAAGCTATGCCATTATTTTATAGTTTTTAGTGCAAATGCCCCATCCTACCTTTACTTCAAAACCCTCCTTGAATGTTGATCAGAAACAATGTCTATTGTAAAAGACTTCATGCAATAGTTAAAAACACACCCCATCACTACAGCTGCCTCCTGAATTAGAAAAGTAATATTTTACTGAAGACTAAATGAATGTTTTGCCATACCTGTTAAGCAAGGCAACCAGTTATCGTATATTTTATTTTAGAGAAAAGTACTATTGATCTTGAAAATGTGAATAGGCTAGAAGTAATTAAGCCTGCAAATAGGTTATAGAACTGAAACAGTAATTGAATAATTATATTACTTTAATATGCCACCCAACTTAAATGCCATGAGTAAAAGAAAAGCTAAATAGCTTATTTAAAAAGCTGATGTGCATTTGTTTAATTTTAAACAAATTATAACATATGACAAAGGAAAAAAAAACACAACAAAGCACTGAATAAAATATAGAGCATTTAATTTACATTCTGATTTGATTACAGTTGAAAGATAAAATTTATAAATACATTCCAGCAGCATTCCAGACCATTTGGGGTCATTTTTTACTGAGCAAGGCAAAATTACTGCACTCAGAGGCTACAAAATCTGACCCTCAGTTCACAAGTAACCTGGATTTCTACCTTAACCTTGCAACTCAGAATCCTTGGATTCTACTGCCCAGGTATCATTTAGTTCCTGGCTGCAGGATTCACAGTGAAAGGACCTTACTCTGCTCTTTGTTTAAATTCATCTAAGTACAACTGAATTAACAAGGAACTAGATCAGACTATTAATAATCTTAAATATCAACAAGCTCTTCAACAAATCACAGTTGCTTATTGGTTTATTTTAGATTTCTCAAAGAAACAATGAATAAGATGTTCGCTTTAAATCTCAGATCTTTACAAAATCAGCCACTGAAATCCACAGGCAGCGAGCAGCAGCCTCCCAACTAGTCCCCCTGTGAGCGTGCACAGTCTGTTACACAATCCTGTTCAGCAGTTTCATGGGTGACAAACTCAATTAAACATATTCATTACTTTAATGTTCCACCAGACAGTTTTACCCAGCATAAAAAAAAAATTAAGTAAATAAATAAATAAATACTCGGTGACCTTTGTATTGATCAGAGCAAAATGGCTTATGCCCGGGTGTGGGTGGTGAAGGGATTGGGGAGGGGGGTGGTAAAGGACTCTTATGTTTTCTCTTCCAATTACTGAAGGAGATGATAAAACCACAGCAAATGATGTATCAGCTCATTTTATCTTATCGCTTTGGGGCTAGGTGACAATGAAGTTCATATTTCACTGGTTCCCATTGAAGATTGTGAAAATTACTTGCCCTTATGACCTGAAATTTCACTGGAAGACAGAAATTTCTCTTCTGCAAAGTAATGCAATTTTTCAGGTGTCAACCTTTAGCCCAGCTTTAAAAATTAATTTCATTTATATTAACCAATGATATTGATATTTTCACAGAATGCTCTTTGATACATGAACCACCGACTACCAAATTGATGTGCTTGAGAAGGATAGAATTATTTTATCTGAAGCTGCTGGGGACAGACAGATTTACCACAAACTGAAATTCCTATTTCACATTATGCTGTTTATATTAGCCTCAAATACCTTAAGGCCTCTGGACCTGTAAATAGTTTAATCTTTTGTAAGAATTTAGTTCTATTTCTAGATCCATTCATTTTTTAAATCATTTCTATCTACACAATGAACAAAAAAACCCACACCATGTGCTTAGAAGTAATAGGAATAACAGGAACAGCATCTTAACTGCCACAGACCACAGTTCAGTACATATGTGATGGCATGAAAAATACTTCCCAGATTATTAAAATAGAGGAATGCACAACTACATATTCTCCCTTTATCCTGTCACTTAAGCTATATTTCAGTGTGAAAAAAGCACACAATGTAAATTTTCTGAAAGTGGTCTTCTACTAACTACAGGTAACCTTCTTCCTGATAATTCCAATCTAATTTGGAAATAAAATTACTGAAGGAGCCTATATTTCAGAAGTTTTCTGATTTGACTACGTGGTTCTAAACAAACACCTCTAGTAGACTAATAAATCTGCATACAATGTTAGCAAATGTAGCACTAACTCTCTTACTCCCTTCAACTGGGTCTCAAACACTTTTTTTTCTTTTTCCTTCTTGATTAACTCTGCTGGCTTTTAGAGAACAAGGGTTCATTACCACAATCAGAAAACATTTAATTAACCCAAAGAACAAAAACATCTGATTGTTAAAGACAGTTATGCAAGGTAAATTATGCAGCTTCAGATAGTGGAAGTTCAAAAAGAAGAAAATTAATATAGGTTTGGGTGATTGTTGAAGCCCTGCAAGGTTAAGGACATGGAGTTATACCTGTGTTTGGAAAATATGACAGCAGGCTTAATTATGATAAAAAGGAGTTAGAATGCAGGAATTCACAGATTCTTGTAGGAGTAGACTGATATCTTGATTTAGTTACATTCTGATTTAAGAGCTAGATGGATCTGGTCCTCAAGAGGTAGATACAAAAGGCTCATACAGATGTTTACATCACCTGGAGAAGAGTAACATTTTTTCCTATACCAGGGTTACCTGTTTAAGCTATTTGCTACAGCACTGACATTCATAGATATACAGATTTCATATACCTGGCATGTAAAACAATACAGACAACAAATCATAACCAAGAATCTTTCCACCACTTAGAAATAACTCTGCATAGTCTTTGTGGATCGCATTAAATCACACAACTTCATGATTTCATGTGTCAATGAATTCCATCAGTTAAACAGACACAGTGTAAATACTAAAAAAGCTTCTTTTGATTTCATTTTGTATACTGAAAAAATGACATTACCTGCAAAAGCTCAAGAAGGGAGCTTAAGCATCAGTGAGCAGAATTCCATGAAATGATTTCTCACTGTGTAGAAGCCGTCAAAAGAAGCTGATGATATTAAATAGTGGAATTTGCGTCAAAAATGCTGAAATGAAGTATTATCAGTATTAAGACTTTGAAGTCATGAATGGTGGAGTGGTGCATTCCATGATCATTACCCTGTGTGAGACAGAATTTTGGAAAACTAGGTGGGAAAACTCCCTTTGCCATCATTTTATCTATCCAGCTGAGAAGCAGGTGTCTAGATGGCTTTCAAGAGTCCTTCACAACTCTCTTGCCTAGATGCATAACTTTGTATCACCACAACTGTTGCTACCTTGTTAGTTAGCTCACCTTCAAGTTTATTAATGCAGAAAACTAAAAGACAAAGAACAGGAAGCTTTAGATGCTCCAAATTTTCACTCTGCAAAAGCTGATCAATTAATTTGTCTTCCTTTCTCCTTGTGAGCTAACAAAAAAGGAAGTACAAATTCAGATTGAATTCATTATGGAAATGTTTTATTATTGGAAAGGAGGTTATAAAATAAAAATTCTTTTAAATTTTAACCTCAAAAGTTTTTAGCACACTCCCTAGAATCTGGTATTCTGATTAAGAAAAGAAATAAATTTATGTTTTCAAGGTGATAAGTATGATCATAATCCATATTTTGAAAATATAAATTGTACAGAAACTTTCCTAGTAGAAGTAAGACAAAATAGGACTAGCGGCTCAAAACCTTACCATGATGTTGTAACGCTACTGCAAAAAAAAAAAAAAAAAATTTAAAACCAGTCCTAAAAACTTTCCCTTGTTCAAAGATGGAAGTGCCAGAAAAATCATGAAAAGGAATCAAGCAGCAATTATATATATATATATATATATATATATATATATATAATGAAAAATGGTTGTAGATTTGAGTTTTTCTTAAGTTTAAAGGTTTTTTAAGTTTAAAGTCTGGTTTGTGCCTCTCCTTTTATAAAATTCCTAGTGCAGAAAAGTCTTGGAGGACAGTCTTTATCAGACTATTGCCTGATCTTTAACAAGTTCAGAGTCTGAAAATTAGGACAACTGCCAGACTCACAGCAGCTCATATCCACAGCAGTATTACTTACTTTGTATGGTGGAATGTAAGAAGCAGGAGTAAGCATCTCAAAGGCAGGGCACAGAAAACAATGCAGGAGCCATCTTTGTTTTGCTATCTCTTAAAGGTATTTAGATTTCTCTTTTTTTTTTTTTTTTTTTTTTTTTAAATCACAGAATATCCTGAGTTGGAAGAGACCCACCAGAACACTGAAGTCCAATTCCCAGCCCAGCACAACACAGGATATCCCCAAGAGTCACACCCTGTGCCTGAGAGTGTTGTCTAAACACTTCTTGAGCTGTGTCAGGCTGGTGCTCTGATCACTGGCCTGGGGAGCCTCTGTTTTAGAAAAATAAGGCTCATGATTGCGGTAAATGTCTCTTCAAATTTGTATTTGGAACTGCAAATGAGAATAGTCATGTCAGATTTCCACCGCTGTGCCCTGCACCTGCCTATTTCACCACTCTCAGGGTATGACTTCTCCCATGGGCTGCTTCTCTGCGTATCCAGCAAAGGTCTCTCCAGTCAGAACACATGCAAGGGGAAACAGCAACAACAACCAAGAAGGAACCACTACACCTGCAACACTGGCAGCTGTCCAGTGTCTGCTGTTTCCATCTGATCTTGCAGAAGGAGGAGTAGAAAGCAAACGAGCAGTAAAAAAGTGAGTTTCAATGCCAAAAAAGGATTTTTTTTTTTTAATCAGTGATCTGTAAGATGACTTTCAGATCCCTTCATCAGAAACAAAACAAAAACAAAAACTCCCCCACACATCTGGCAGGAAGCTAGAATACCAGTCATCAAGAAAGAGTGCATCTGATCAGCTCATTAATGGGAAGTAAGCCCATACAGAGAAGAACAGATGTGCCTCTCGAAGGCAAGGAGAAAAGTCAGACCCCAGAGCTGCCAAGCCAGCCACTCACATTAGAAAACTGTGCTGTGTTTTGTGAGAGGTGTGGCACAGAAGGGATGTGGATGCAAAAATGGCTTAATGCCACCTTTGTGCTGCAGAGACTCTCAAGTTGCTGCAGGAAGCAAAACCCCTTCCAGTAAAGTGGGGCAGCTGCAGGGGTTGACATATACATTTGCCTCACTTGGGATGCCCAGGACTGTATATAAATCTTCCCTCTTGCCCTCAGAAGCTGGGACAGAAGATGGCACAGAACTGCTATAAAACCCTTCACTGCTCAAGCCCTTCTCTACTCACTGCAAGTTCATTTACTGTAAGCCAAAGCCAAATACAGATATGACAATAAAAGAGAGAAATTGTTCTTAGTTAGTTAAGGACACATCTTCTATGTGCACTTTTTATAACAAAGTCCCAGGAGTGTGCTTCATATTTTGTATCTGTATTCTTACATTTGTCTTATATTCTTGTAGAAGTAGATTAACTTCTCAGATGAAAGAACTGACTGAAATCACTGACCAAGGTTTTGTTATGGCCTGTTACTGCAAGGGAGAAACCCTTAAGATCATCCATAGAAACAATTTGTCTAATTAAAACTTATCCCATGTTTCTAAAGAAAAAAAAAAAAAGCCATGTGAAGAGGAGGTTTTATACAACAACTGCTGATATTCATCTTAGTACATGCTAAACTAAAGTAATATAAATTCAGCTTTAAAGCATTCCTACAAGCAAAGACCCTTTTCCAAGATTAAGCAAGCCAAAGGCACAGCTAATGTGAGGTCTACAACCACATCTATGATTCTGGGGTAACAGAAAAAGAATATAACCCTTATTTCAGCCTAAAAATGCAATAGAAAATTAAACTGCATTTCTAGTCCAAATGATTGCTAAGAAAGGCTTGAAAATGTGATTCAAGTGCAACAGATACACAGACAGCAGTCTGGGGATAGCTGAACAATTGATCCAACAATATGATTTGCCTTGCCATTCCCCCTGGGGTATTAAATCTAAAACTTGCTACTCCTGAGGGCCCAATAAAAAATAAGTCTATCAAAAAATTCTGCAGATGACAGGAGGAGAGAGGGCAGTAAGTTTATGTAAAAATATTAGCTCTTGTGAAAAATTTTAATCTGGGCTGTGTTATGCATTTATCTTTCAAACCCACAATGCTTTTTTGCCCAACTGGAAGTTTTCCTAAGAGCCAGAAAAAGACAAGTTTAATGTGGGAGTATTGACAAAGCCCCAGTTTCCAGCCAATACCTAACAGTGTTTCATAAATGCTGAAGTCAAGAGGGAAAAGTATTTTCAACTGCTTCTCTTTAGAAAATCCTAACCCTATAGCAATATTCTATCCACACTGACCTAAGTGCTGCCAAGAAGTAAGTTTCTTGCAAAAATACAGCAATTTATCCTGCTCGTGCATGTTTCATTTACAAAACTAACTTAAATCAGCCTTTCAATAGACACCTCTTATCAAATAAATTTACCACATTTGAAAGAACGATGGGGGAGCCCTTCTCAAATCTTTTTTCAAGTAGAGAAAAGACCCTAACTGGATAGCAGCTCCCTTCCTAGTCAGCTCCACATTTCGAAAAAGGTTTACATTTTTTCAAAAGGAGCAGGAAACTGAAGGCATTAGAAAAAATTGATTTTTCAGCGGGGTTTGCAGCTCTCAAGTGACTTTTGGTGTGGAACTCAATGTTTTTTCTTTAAAAAAAATAATTAAAGGCAGAAGATCTACCTTTAGGGTTTTCTCTAGCTGAAGTACTTGCAAGTAAAACACCTGTGATCAATATTACCCATAACATGCTAGCATTATAGATATTCAAGTGGGTAACAATTTTAAGATATGTGTTAGAGGAAAGAAGATTTGAGATCTGCAGTATAAAATATCTCACCCTACAAAGAGGAACACCTTGACAGCTATAAACTTTAGTAGATTTATCATTACAAGATAATCAATTTTCTATTTGAGGAGTTGGAAGTTCAAATCTTGTGGAGCTTCATGTCTGAGAACTTATTGCAGGGCAAGGAAATCATTTCTCATCTCTTCCTCGAGCACATGAAAACCAGAGACTGAAATGCTGAAATGACTAGGATGCAAAAGTTGAGGCAGCAGTACAGACTAAAAATAACTCATTCAGACACATCTAGAAGTACCAGTGAAGAACTGATGAACTGATCAATAAAACATCCTTCCTGCTTGACAAAAGTTGTATTTGCTTATCCTCCTTTAATAACTATACAGGTGTTTTTAATGTGAATTTTAAATTTAACAATAGACTTAACAACTTTAATTTGTTACATTAATTGTTGAAGCTTCAAACATACAGTAGTAATTGAACCCACCAAAAAAATAACTAAAATTGGCAAGTATCAGCTTCTTAGCATTCCACCCAAACAAAATGTTGGTGTTGATAAAATCCACTTTTAAAAACATGTATCCTTGCAAATCTTAAGTACTGTCATCTCATCACCCTGTTGGAGTTTGATGGATTACGCCTTTTCCTTATGTTCATTAATCTCATCACCTTATCTTTTACACCACTTCATTTTAGCAGAAAGGCAATAATAAAACCCTCATCCATTATCCTTTTACGCATCTAGTCAAGCGGAAATGGTTAATAACATGCTACAAATTGAACTTCAATCACCTCATTTTCTCCTTTGTCGAATGCACATTAAAGTATATTCCAAAAGTGCAATTTGTTTTACAGGGGAATTTGTGTTATATTGCTACAGACAACTAAAATTAAGTGTTTCTCAGTTTGGTTATTAAATATATTCAACTGTCCTTTTATCTCTGATACTAAAACATTAACTCATTTTATTAGGGTGTAATAATACAAGAGCCTTATCTCCCAGAACACAGGGACATCTAGTCTGCCTAATAGTAAGTGTTATACAATGGGTCATTTATCTTTTTCTTTTTCTAAAAATATGCTTCTGATAGTTTATGAATTGGTATATTATTACAGATGAAATGGCTCTCCATTTAAGAAAAGTTAATTTGTTTACATGCAGGCTTATCTTCAAATGCAAGCCCTATTAGAGAAACAGTCTGTAACTGTCAGAGCAAGTGAAAAAGGAAAAGAGGTGGATGTAGAAAAATTTAGAGCCCAGAATTTAACTCTGATCACCAGCCTCCCATTTGAATATTACCTGTGTTCCACATGCACTTTGCAAATATTCTATCATATGATTCTACAGAATTGAAATAAGAGTCAAAGAACTTGCTTCTGTAAACTCTTCCCATCATTGCAAACATACAGGCATATATTACTAAATTAAACTAAATGACATTTCTAAAAGAGCCATCTAGTGTATAGAAGATCCTAAATATGATGTGTTTGGAGTTGTTTCCTAAAAAAAAAAAAAAAAAAAAAAAAAAAAAAAAAAAAAATAAAAAAAAAAAAAAAAAAAAAAAAAAAAAAAAAAAAGGTGGGTGAAATTCTAGCTCTGTTTAATTCAGTGACAGTAATCTCTTTTACAGAAAGAATGCAAGATCTCCTGTACTTTGTTCACCTTCTCAATGAAACAAGACTGGTCTGATTGCCTCAGTAAAAATGAAAATCCAAATAAATAAATACAACCACAAATATTGTGCAATTGTTACAATGATGGTATTTTCCCATGCTTGGTCTCATTTCAATTCTACAGAAACTTATTATTAGCTTAGTATTAACATTACAAGAAGCCTAAGAACATCATGATCCTAACTTTAGGCCAAGAAGATTGAACAGGGGAAACAGTATTTTTTATTATTAGAAAAGCTTGCAATCGTTACATCATTAGCATACTAATAATTTTTTTAAATGAAGTAACTACTATACTTTAAAGCAAAGCATGAACACAGCACTAGTTAACTTACAGTAAGTTTAAAAATCACTTTTACAGTTCCCTCAATGGCCTACCTTTCCTCCCAACTCTTTTGTCCATTAAAAGTTTTGCCTTATTTCCCAAACAATTCCAACACTACTTCCTCTCTCCTACTCTACCACCTTCCACTCAGCCTGCAGTTTTTCACAAGGTTTTATGCAGGTGGCTGCCCTGCAAACATTGCACCTCATCCTATCCATCCCCAGTCACTTCTGACTGCTACCCCATCCCTCCTTTCTGCAAGGACTATGTTTGAGGCCACGGGGTAAAGCTGGAGTTCGACAGGTATTCAGACAGAAAATCACCTAGGGCAGGGAGAAGGACAATAATGCAGGGGTGAAGGAGATGGAATGGTTTTAGTCTGACTCACTACCATAGATGCTAGTTTCATGTAGCAAATTTCTTCTTTCATCTTTGAAAGTAAATTGGGCTTTACTGCCTTGTAGTTTGGCCAAGATGTAGCCAACTGTTGCTTCTGGTCCTGCACTCAAGAGAGAAAGATTTCTGGCCGGTGTTTGCAAACTGTGGTTCCCCAATACTGACACAACCCAGGTGGAGGCTTGTTTGGCACCGCTGTAATACAGAAAGCATTCTGCTTCACCAAAACATAGAGAATCTTCACACCACTTTGTGTTCATGGCACATTCATCCCTGGAATTTCAAACGCAATTCTCACCAAAATAAATTACTTGGCCACTCAAGAATTCAGGCCTCTTCATCTTCACAAAGTTTGAAATACTCCACTGTTTCTTGAGCTATCCCAAACTGAATTTTATCTCAACTCAAAATTACACAGATGAGTTTAAATGCTTTTCATCCACTCAAATACAGGGTCACTGAATTCAGCCAAAATATTTTACTATTTGCTAAACCCTGTATTCCTAATTTTTTTTTTTCTAGTTTCACATATGACCACCAAGATAGTGGCTGGCATCTCAAATCTGCACACAGTCAGCACTTTAAAATATTAGAGGTATATCAACCCGTTTAACTGCAAAAATACAGATTTCTAAACTGTGAATACATGAAATTTTATCTAAATCATTGACTGATTTCTTTTTTCCATTTTGATCATTTTCCTGAAAGCTATCTTTCAGAAAAGTGCTTTAAGTATCCCTGATTAACAACATTTCCCTCTTCTGAATGTGTTAACTGAGGATGTTTTCTACTTGTTCCCCTTTTGTTATTTAATTTACATTAAACCAGATGTTTAAGAGATCCGTTAAGGTTCTTATGAGAAAGTCTAGTACTCAAGTGAAACAAACAGGGAATTGGAGCAGGCTCTAAACCTATGAAGCTCCTAAACTGCTGTCTGCAGCTGACTGACAGAGGTGCAAGCTTACACAATGCAAGCTCAACCCTTCAGCTGATGCCACACTTCTGCAAAATGCAAATTACTGTTGCTGTAGTGCTCGAATGCAGCAGCTTATTGCAGAAACAAATGAACAACTGAATACTAACAAAGTCAACTAGAGTCTTGATTCCAGTCTCTAACCACCATTCCTGTAGCACATAACATGTCATCATCCATAAGTAAATGAGTTAATCAAATTAATGAGGATTCAGACAAATCGGCTGCCTAATGAGCACTCAAACTGATGTGGCAAGGGTTATGCTCCAGTGCTGACAAAATCAGTTTGATGAAACTGTGACAAAAGCAGCAAAGCACTGTTTCTTCAGCACATTTTCCTGCATCTTATTAACATGAAATTATAATCGTTTTTTGCAAACTGTATAGGGAGACCATTTATTGTCGAAGCCATGTAAACATATGCTTTATCTACTCCTCTCTCCAGCAAACCTGTGCTTATTGTTGGAATTCAGAATAGTAATTATTCAGTTCTTTTTGAAAATGGCAATCAGATACAGTTGTTCAAAGTAATTTAGATGGAATAAGCCAAGAGACTTTCCAGAGACACTACACTTTATGATTTTGCATTTTATAAACATGATATTTGGCAATAAATATAAAATAAAACAAACAAAACAAATCAAAATAGTATGCAACTTTGCAAACAGTTCAGCAAATTAACACTAAAATCTCTTCAAAAACAAATAGAAAAAAATCTGGCTCCAGTTTTCAGATGAGTGGTAATGTTTATATGATGATTACCAAATTCCATAATGCTAAGAAGCAATAAACACAGGCCAAAGAAAGAAATTTACCTAACTAGTATTTTAATTACTTTATGAAAATCCTTTAATCAGGGCTCCTGTAAGACTTTTGTAGCAGAACTAATTATGTCTGGGTTCAAAGTGCAGGGCCAAGGACTGGAATAGTAGACCTAAAAATACTTAAAAATGAAAAACCTGAAAGTAAAAAAAAAAAAAAAGTCATAATTTTAAAAAAGTAAAAATTATCTCTTACTTTCCAAGTAGTATCTGTCTAGAACACTTTCTCCAGAGAAGAAAAAGCATCTCTGCACCACGTTGCTTAAAAGCAAAAGATACTAAGGCATAAGAGAAAACTTTTTACATGTAATAGGCCTAATTAGAGCAGTTTTTATATAGCTACTGGTGCACTTGCAGCCACAGAGATCATATAGCCCTTCACTAAGATTACAGGAATTAAGTTCTGGATGCTATCACAGACCCAGTAAAAATTCAGTATTAACACACTAATGCCTTTCCTTTCTCTAGGGGGAACTATCATGCTGGTAATATCTGATTATTATCCTGTGATAATAATCACAGGATACAAGGAGTGTGTTGGGAAGTGGTAGAAGACAACTTTTGCCGAGGAACACGGGACGGAGCAGCTTTAACATTTCAGCATGAAGTTAGAAGAAACAACTGACTTCTACATAAGGTCACAATTGAGATATCAATGAGCTTGTATTTTCTGGAGCAGGAATCCTTGGCTTTAGGACCTGTGTTTGAAAAGCAATCCAGAGACAATGCATAAACGATGCTGCATCCAACATATACAGAATGTCAAACTGCCAAAAGAGTAATTAGGATCATTCCCAAAACAACAAATACATATGTGTATTTTTTACAAAACTCACAAAAATATTACATTAAAACAGCAGTAGAAATCAGTGGCAGTTGACTATATATATATATATATATATATATATATATATCTTACTCTATTCTTGGTAACACAGCTATTTATCTCTGAAAGGGCTGAACTCTCCACTTTCGTGATTCTTGTCACACACACTCCATTTAAGTTCTCAAACAATTGAAAGGATCACAATTTTAATTCTAATCCAGGAGTTAACATTTGACTACTGGTGGAGTTTATGGCTATGGCTCCACAGCAGGTGGCAGCCACGAGAATGGGAGAATGGCGTGGCCTGCTCCAAACCGCACAGTCCTGCTGCCTCTTTCTCCTGCCATTAACATTCCTATGGGCCCAGAGGTACTTGGCTCAGGGAATCACCCTTGCAAAAATCCATATAAGAAAAGGTCATTTCCTGTTAGGTCAGTTCCCTAACTTGACTCCTCAGATAAATCACAGAGTGCCTTGGGTTGGAAACCACCTTTATGGACATGGCAGTCAGTGTCATGCTCTAGTTGATGAAGTGATGACCAGTAAAAGGTTGGATTTGGTGATATTGGAGGTTCCTTCCAACCTAAAAGATTCTGTAATTCTGTGATTAAAAGCACCTGCTTCCAACCCCACTGTTGACAGGGATGCCACTTACTAGACCAGTTTGCTGAGGGCCCCATCTAGCCTTGCCTTGAACACCTCTAGGGATGGGCATCCACAACTTCTCTGGGAAACCTGTTCAAGTGCCTTACTATCCTCTGACTAAAGAATTTTTTCCTAGTATCTAATCTATAGCCTTCCTCTTATTTAAATTTGGTCCTCATTCTCTCATTCTCCCTCCTTTTGTTAGCTCCCTTTAGGTGCAGGAAGGCTGCCCTAAAGTCTCCCTGGAATATTCTCTTCTCCAGGCTGAACAGCCTCAAATCTCAGTCTGTTCTCCTCCATCTCTCTGATCATTGTCACAGCCCTCCTCTGGACCTGCTCCCAAAGATTCACATCCTTCCTGTGCTGAGGACTCCAGACGTGGACACAGTACTTCAGGTGGGGTCTCACAAGGGCAGAGCAGGCAGGGAGATCACCTCGCTCAACCTGCTGGTCACAACTTTTTTAATGCAGCCCAGGATGTTGGAAGGAAGGGCTAAAGAGTCCCAAATCAATTCTTCCTGTGTCAGATCCCACTGCCATTAATGGGGATGGAACCCTCCTCTCAGTTTCAGGAACCACTGTGTGTTTTTGTGCCTCTGAAAATACCTTGTTATTAACTGCACAGGTGTTTTCCACCACAGTTGCTCTTTGCCAGCTATAGGAACACACTGAAGAAGAAACAACTCACCTGGTTAGTTCCACTTCATAATAATTTCCAAGAATCATCCAGCTGCAAAGATTACACATCTCTGGGATAAAAAAATCCCAAATAAAACAAATTCTAATACAGTAAATGTGTACTCCAATACAGCTGTGTTCTTTAGTGACAAAAAGAATATAAAATGGCAAATCCAAGCGCTCTGCAATGTCTTTCACAAAATGCTTACATCTACTGAAGTAGGTAACTCCAGTAGATGTAAGCATTTTGCTTACATCTACTGAAGTAGGTAACTTCTCTCGTACTAGAAACAGAAAGCATCCATGATGGTGGATAGGTCCAAAGGTCCAAAGCTACATATTTTAACAACAAAATCCATGTCAGTTTCATCCATGCATCAAATGGATATGACTGTAATTTGCTGAAAAGTTACAAACATTGCCAAAATCCTAGTTATTCAAATATTTTGGTTACATGTCCCAACAGATTTTGTGAAGGCAGTTAACTCTAATTACTCTTCAACAAACTTAACTACTAGAGAAAAAGCACAAAATAAAAAAGGACATGTTTTACATGTGATGCTTGGAAAAAAACTTTTGTCTCCTGACAAAATCAATTTAGACTGTTGGCCTAATTCCATAGTAATAAAATAAAGTATTCAAAGCCAAAAGCACCAAAATCAAATGCTTTATTTTAAAAAAATGTTACCTTCCTTCTCCTTAAATTATATACTCTTAATGACATGGGTTTACTTCTCCCAATTAAGGGCTCTCAGTGAAAGATCTGTGAAGGTTCCTGCTTTATATACAATTAACAATCAAACTGTAACACAAATTACATGTCAGCCTTATCAGAGTTTACACATTGAACTCCTGTATCTGTTGCCAGCAGGCAGCCCTCTCTATCTGGGGAATATCACCACGAATTTGTTCAGTGTCTCAGCACAGAATCTCACCCCAAAAGGTGGCTTGCCACCCCTTCTGTGTCAGAAGCACATGGAGCTCCATCACACCGTTTATTCCATGCAGCCTCTGAGCAGGTTTTGTGCCCACTGCCCCAAAGGCCAGGCCCGACTGCTTTTTCTAGGAACTCATTTCAGAGCAAACTTCCATGCTGTACCATCCCCCAAAAAGATGTGAGCTATGTCTTTCTCATCCCTCCCTGTATTTAAAGATGATAATACATTATTTTTAGCCAAATACTCAGTTTCAGATCTGCTTTAGCTATCCAAGGCTACCTTAATCACATTAGCTAATTATATTCTTCAAAAATTGCTCTCCAACACGCAAAAGTTCATTCCTTCTTGTGACCACGGCAAAATTGAAACAAATATGGAAAGGATGGTTATGAGGTAACAAAATGAGATCACTGCTATCAAAATTCACTTCAGGGTTGGGGGCATATCTAACACATAAGGAATTTATTCATATAATCAGAAAAAGTGGATATAATTAAAGTAATTAGATATTTCTAACAAAGTAATGGAAAACACTTCTTAATATATGCTATGCACTGCTCAGAACTTTATGTTTTTATTTTTAGAGCTATGACCCTGCATTTAAAGAAGCATCAAAAATCCTCAAATGCCTGGAATGCTATTTATTTTCTCCTATTTTTTCATAGTTACACCCTTTTTTACTTTACATCTGAATGTATTACATTCCTCTTATCAAAACAGTTACAAAGTCACAGTATTAAAGCATCAAAAATTAATTACTTGATTTTCTCATTTGTTCTAGTTTTTGAAGTATAAGCATAGCCAGCATGTTTTTCAATACAAAGAATTTGAATGCAATACTATATTCTGCAAATCTTCCTTAATCTTCAATGCATTTTGAATAAGATAAGTGACTAACCTTGGGTTTTTGTTTGCCTTCTAAGAGGAGGATAAATAAGAGTCCTTAGCATTTTACTACATATTTTATAAATGTCCTTGCATTTTGCACATATTCACATAAAATATATTCCTATGTTTCTCCCTGTAGAAACACACACTAATGAACATATAGGTTATATATTATCTTACGATATACTAATTCACAAACATTTCAAATTTAAATTGAGGTACTCATCTGACCAATTTTCATGAATATTCAATCAACTGGAGCTTCTATGTTGCTTTTAGCTTCTTTATGTATAACAAACAGTATTCAAATGGCGAACAATCACAATGTTTAGTATCATATTTAAAACCACCATTCAAACCTTTTCTTAATGCTATTATCAGTTTTTCTTTTGCAACAATTTTGTGTATAAAAATAAAAGCACTGGATTTTTATTGGTGCTGCCCTCTTTGTTTTGTTCCACTCTGCAAAGCCCTTTTGGGACACTAAGCCAGCATTTACCATAATACGGATTAAACTCTCTTTGTCCCATTGCACAGTGTTTGTTAGCAGGTTAGTCTTTTTACATTCTTCACAGCCTGCCTGCAGCTTACCCTTTAGGCCTCACAAAATACTTCTGTGGATTTACAAAAATGCCAGAGTGGTCTTGGGGTTAATTGGAAGAAAAGTGAAGCCTTTAACGCATTGACTCATTAAACATTTAGTCCACTACAATCCACTATGGTAGGCAAAGAAAAAGGCTCTGTAGAGACCTTGGCAATAATAAGGTAGCAAAGTAGCTGAAAATAATGACTACTCGTTGTTCTACAAAATGGAGAAGGCTTAATTTATCCACACAACCCCCCCCCCCCCTTCCAAAAAAAGAGGGGAAAAAAGGGAGAAAGGTTTGATGGCACAAAGCGGCATTCCTTGTTCAACCACCTAACTCAGTTTTCTGGAAAAAGAGCGTGGTCTTACCAGTTTGCTGACCACTGGCACTGCTTAATGTGGTCAGAGGATCCTTTCAGAGACATGAGAAGGACACAGTTCAAAGTGGAATTTTGAGGCATTTGCATCTTCTTAACTCTACAGTAAAACCATTTGTTTGGGAACTAACCTGTAAGGTGAGGTGACAGGCAAGGCACTGAATAGGAAACACCACTTTTATGTCAAGACTACTTTTTAAATTGAACTTAATGTGTTTATTACACATTAAGCAACGTTTTAATAATGTATTTTCTGGTTTACATAACATTTTCTAGGGGTTTTTTAACCTTGACAATTTCACTAAAAAACTTCTCAAGGAAATTCATTTGTCACAAGGTTACCTAAATGGCAGTTCTCCTAAAAACCTAATTGAAACGTGTTGTACAAACTTTGATACTTAACTACTTTCCTAATACAACAGATTAACTTTGTCATCAACTCCTTGCTTTCCTGCGTTTCTCCTCAGCTCCCCCCGAAAGAAAACACTACAAAAGTCTCCTAGTCTGGAGATTTAAAGTAAAGGATTAGGTGGCATTTGTGCAAGATGCAGATAACAAAAGCAAGAGTGAAGAAAATTGAAGAGACAGGCAAACTCCAGCAACAAAATGGTTAAAGAATCTGAATCATTGTTCTATGCATTTTGAGAGTCTGCTATATTGTGAACAGCGCAAACATCAGACAAGTTAAGATTACTGACCATTATCTCCTTAATTTTCTCCGCTTTCCTTCACATTCCCTCTTGCTATCAACGCACTATTTTTCCAAAGCTGCACTTCTACTAAGAAGTAAACTTTCCCTAATCCGTCTATTATTGAGCCTTTAATTGGATTGGAAGCAGGGTGGTGTATAAAATAGCCCCTATTCACTCAAAAGGACTGTAGTTTTAGGGACTTAAAGGAGAAAGGTATTGTGAAAGAAAATCCACAGGGAATCAAGGATTAAAAGGTGGCTCTACTGAACTCATCAGCTCCACGACACATAATGAATTGTTTCCTTAAACAGGTAACTTTCTAAATAAATACACACTGCTTTGAGATATAACTCATCCATCTAACAGAAAGCAAAGTGAAAATAAAAACTGGCTTAGGAGGAAAAAAAGCAGTACATGATTCTGTTCCTCTGCCCAGTACTTTCCCTCTAATAAATCCCTTTCTTCTATCCCAGAGGTAGCTGAATGCACAAGACAGAGTAGAACAGTGAAATACACATTAAAGAGTAAAAATACTCTTCATGCTAATTCCTCCACTATGTGTATATACTGAAACTTCTTCAAGTCAGTTAATATCTACAGCCACCAGGAAATATTTAATTTTTTAAGTTTTTATCCCTCTAAAAGCCACATTAAGAAATAAAGTGTATGTAGAGCAAGTTTTACTGTGTAACTTACATCATTACATATAAGTAATGTAAAGAGATGTCAGTACAAAGAGAGTAACTGCTGCAACTCAAGAGTGGCTTTACTCAGAAATGGAAAAAAATTATCCTCAATATGATGGTTGGCAAGAGACAAATCCTTAATACACAAATGCAGAAGAGACAGATGCCTAAAGAACCTTTGTGGAAGGTGCAGTGGATAGCAAAACTTCTTCAACAGTGGTTACTGGAAATGCACATCTTAATTCCTGCAGAATTTCTATCTGGCCTGTGATGGAAATAACTACCTAAAGCTTAACAGCAAGGTACTTACCCCTCTGAAAAAAAGTCAGCTGCTAGCTACTTTAACAGGAAATTTAGAACAGATGAAATAGAGGTACAAACTCCTTTTGAACTACATTAATGAACACCTGTACGAAATATCCACAAAGCAAATACACAGTGCTGAGCAGTGGAGTGCAAATAGATATCCAGCCTCTTCATGCCCCCTCTAGCCCACGCTTTATTAACTGTGAACGAAGACAACGAGGATACTCGAGAAAAATGCTCATTCACATAGTGCCAACATTTTGTAAGACTAAATAGGGACCCAAGCAGGCATAGTACAGCCTCTGGGCTGTGACAGCAGTCTTGCCATTGAAATTCATACAATGAATTTGTGTATCACTCTTATTCACCAGGCTTCACACCAAAGACATGACTGGGGGTCAATCAAATATTTCCCTCTTACCAAGAATGAAGTACAGTACCATGTAGGAAATCATCTTTGCTTTCAACCTGTGTATGTTTACCAAAGAAACCATCTGATAGCACACTGAACTGTTGTTTCAGCAGCTCACATGCTCTTTAGCCACACTGTCATCTCATGTATGCTGTCAGAAAACACTGACTCAGCCCCTGCTATATAACATCCATACTGCACTAGCAGTCCAGCTTGAAAGGTGCCCATGGCCCACCAAATCCAGCTATGAAACTCATTCAAGAATCCTGGGGCTCCAAATGTGCTTCCCACCACTTTACTGCATGCCAAAGATTCGTCTTGGTTACTCCAGGTCACTGGAAGGCATTCTTCAATCTGCAGGTTTCCTTCTATGGACCCAGCTGACTTGCTGGAGATGATACCCTGACACGTGCATATATGTAATAATGATCCCCTATTTGAATTCCCTGTGCCTCAAGTCACAGTCAACCGAGAGACTGCATCCATGAGAGAGAATCTGATTTAATCTCTGTGCAAGAGGGATCTTCTGTTTTCTTTCTTCACCTCTACTTTTTTATGTACTTAATGTACTTAAAGTACTAAATGTACTTAAGTGCATTTGCCATACTCAAAGTTGTGAAGAAATGTTTTTATTTCTGTTTTATCCTAGCCTGGATTGAGTTAAGGATGATTTCAAGATAATAGGATACATCAAGGCATTGCTCTCCCAGGAGCATAATAAATCTGTAAACTAGGGTACTAGGGCACATTAGTGCATGCCTCAATTCTCCTCCATGTTCTTCAGAGTATCCAAAGGGTGTCAGAACACGTGTCCAAAAAGCTGCAGGGGTTGAAAGCTTGTGTCAGAGGGGTCAAAGGAAGAAGAACAATCTTTTAATAACTCAGAAGGACTAAGAGGAATGCAGCAAAACGGCAGAGTGTTTTGCTTTCATCCAAACATGAAAGATCCTCTTTGTCATTTGTAACATGTGCCAATTAAAAAAAAAAAATTATATTCAAAGTCTCATGTCCATGAAATGTCTGAGGGATAGATGGCTTTGCCATTCCAGGTGAAAAACCTGTACCACTTCCTACAATCCAGAGGATACACAAGCGAGCAACGCTTGTGAAAAGCAGGCTGAGAGCATCACTTCCACAGCTATTCAAGCAAACACAAATCCAAGCTGCTGCAGTCCCCACACTCCCTGCTACCCCAAACATTTCTTCCACTATCACAAGTACCAGAGAATGACAGAAAACTATTTCAGGGAGCTCAAGCAGCTGAAAACAGGCCCTGTTATGGTGGGGGAATTCTTTTTTCCAAGGGAAACAGCCACTCTGTGAGCACTGCAGAGCTCAAACAATGTCAGTCAGAGCAGGAAAGGCAGGGTCACAGCAGCTCACACCAAACTTGCTCCATGCTACCTGAGGGAGCATGTAGCTCTACATTGAATTTTACTATCCCCAGACATAATGTCACACAAACGAAACAGGGCACTCCAGACAACTTGGTATGTCCCAATCATTTCTTCCTCACCAGGTATAGCAACTTTCCATTCTAAAAGGACATGGCAAAACAGATACTTTTGCTTTAAGAACTTTCTGAAGGTTGCAGTAAGGACCAAAAAACCCCAATATTCTATAAAAAAAGCTGAAAAAGATCTCTCATTACTGAGGCTATTTAGATTAAATGCAATAATAATTAGAGAAATAATGCTAATGCTACACATTAAGAAACTAACTGTATAACCAGATTATCGACAGGAGTAAGTTCAATGACAACAAAGTATATCAAAGTGTAGAATTTTCACATAATCCAAAATCATTTCTTGAATTGTTCTGTGCTCCTCTCCATCATGAGGAATGCTTTTGTTGCCTCAAGCAATTGAAAACTGCATAGCGAAGTACACATGCTCTCTTTTTAAATGGCATAAGAACCTGATATTTAATTCTGAAGAGCAAAAAAGCATAAAGAGCATTAAAAAAAAAAAAAAGCTTTAAACGGCTCTTAAGGCATCAAGAATACCTGTTTTGTATTGCTGACTAATATTTTAACCACTGCAAGGTGGAAGTGCAAGCTTAAGGAGCATGGAAGGTTACGCATGGTACATTAACTATATTTTTCCGTGCAACCTACAATGCACCCATACAAATAAAAAATGCTTCCTTGGTGACATAATCACTGCCCTTTCAACAGCACTAGGCAAGTAACCCCCATGCAGGCAGCTTCCCTACTGGAGTCAATCACAGCTGCAGCAACTTCCTGCCATTCCCTACAGACTAAAAAGAGTTCTCCTAGGTATTATAATGAAGGAAAACACAAGTAGTTAAACAAAACGTGATCAAATCAGTCTTCTCTGTGGAAAATGACCTCTCTTGAGTTTTTGTGGCTCATTCTAACGCGAACACTGAGTTAGTGTAACAATCCAGCCTTTTTGTCTAGGGAATGCTGCCGGGTCCAGAAGAAAGGGGATAGGAAGGGAATGATGTGTCCAAAGACTGCCAAGGCACGCCGAACAAAGACAATCACTATTCCTTCAGAAAAGTGTCCAAGGTCTCCAGTAAGCTCTTCCAGGTACCACTCTAAACTGAAGAATGATCTGCTTTAAAACAGAATTAAAAGCTCATCCTATGATCCAGAGTGTGCCATATGTGAACACACACAAAGTTCCTGTGTCTAGACCATGAAAAAAGACATGCCCATGCCCCACCTGTGTATGCATAAATAAGTATTTATGTATTCTATTAAAATTGAAGCTAGAATGAGAACCATTTGGTCCCAGCAGAAATTTACAGAAGCAAATTCCTCGAAAATACTTGTCAGATTTGGATAAATGCTTGAGATCCACCCTTGCATTTTTTCACTAGCCTACCTTCCTTCTGCAGTGAGGCATAAATTTTCTTTTAAATATACTGCACAGTAGTAAACACTGCTCATGAATATAAGATTTATAGCACATTAATAAAATCATATAGGCTCACTGGCCTTAAATATATGAGGCACACAATTTAAGTTTTCATGACTACCTCAAAAGAGACCTAGAGTTGCCATGCAGTGGGCTTAAATCTACAGAGTATTTACACCTACACATCATGCACCTCTTACCTATCTCTAATTATTTATTTTCTCCAGCAAAGGACAAACTTCTGAGAGATTAATACCATACACCCGATATGATATTCACTTTATTAGTTTAGGATTCTTGAAAAAAGCAAAGCAACACCTACAAGCAACAGAGAACATGGGATCTTAGCATTCATTTCACGAGAAAGAAAATTAAAAAAATTTAAGGTTAAGCATGATGCTTTAAAATAATAATAGCTAGGAGATGGAACACCAAAAATATCTGGAATCCAGACTCCAACAAACAACAGAAAAGTATCTGCAAGTAGCTTGGTAGGTGCCCTTGAAAAACAAATACATTTGACACAATATACAACTGCTAAAGTGTAAAGAGAGTAAAAAAATCTGAAATTCAATTTTATACATATATATATATATTCATTCACTACTGGAATTTTATATCAAATTTTTGTATATCAACTCAAGTAGAAATTACTCATGACAAATATTACTGGTTATTTAGTTAACCAAACCCAACACTGTGTGAAGGAAAGGTTTCAAATCCATTCTCAAAAAGAATAAAAAGTTTATGCTTTCAAACAAAACATGCGTTTTGCTTCCAAAAATGCCTTGGGTTTGACTGCTTAGTTACATTCTGGAAGCTAGTGGTTATTGTTTTCTCTTATTATCATCCCCTTCAAAAGTGCTAGGTGATAGATACTTAGAGCCAACAAGTCAAAAAACAAAAAAAATTAACTTGACTCTTCCTTTTTTTTTTTTTCTTAATACCACTAGTTTGCATACATTTTTTAAAAAAATTTTGACTTTGATTCCAGGGGCAACAACAACAAAAAAATCGCAAAATTGACAAAATAGGAAAATAGTTTCTTCCTGACTCTGCTGGAATCCTCTTTGTTTTTCTAACAGTGTCATATAATCAGTTAAATGAGTTATTGTGGATTTAGATCAGCACAGGTAAGATTAGAAGCCAGACCAAGAGTAACAGGAGGCAGATCTTTAATCCTCTCAAGGTTCCCTCTTGAGATCCAGAACTTCACAAGTAAGACAAGTCTTCCCTAAATGCACAACTGAAGACACCTGGATAAGTAAAATCTTAGACAAAGCCAACACAATCACACTTTCACCAACTTTTCCTCTACCTGCCTCAAGCATAAGACTAATCAGGGATATTTTTGAGATGGATAAGGTAAGTAGGACAAGCTGGTGAGACCAACTGTGTTTTGTAATAGTCATTACAAAAGCCAGCAAAAGCTCACTTGCACTGAATTCTAAGTTTCCTGCGCTGAAGAGTAATTTCATATTTTAGTCTGTCTCACAAATCAGAAGACTGATTTATACCTACAGTGATAAGCAAGTCAACTCTCTCATGCAAGCCTAAGGGAAAAATCAGCAACAGTTTTAATTCTGGAATCCCAAACACTGCCCCCCTCACATAAAAAGCTGTCTCCCAAATATAACAACATACAAGATATCTTACATATATACACAAATACACATAGCAACAGGAAGATAAAATTCAGTCCTTGAGATCCTATGTTCCTCAATTTTTATTTGCATCATTTATACAAGTTCCAAGTAGCTACAACTCCATGTGGTATTTTACATAGACGTACCAACAATGCATTCAGATCTATAAAAGATAACAAAAGGATAGCAATGGATGCCCCAAATATACAAAAAAGCTGATTCATGCTGGCATAATTTTGTATGAATTTTACCAGTGATTTCATAACAAAATGACAGAGCTGTACACTTCTAAAAAACAAAATCTGAAAGTTTTAAGTTTATCTTAATACTTATGAGAATTTCTTCCAAATATTGCTAAAACATACACACACACACAAAATCACTATGTATTTAAATCCATTACTTTAAAATAATAACTCTTTGGAAGAATAAGAATTAATTTTGGACATTTCTACATCATCTAAAAAATTCAGTCCTGACTTCAGTGGCACAAGCCTGATACAAACATTAAAGTGATCATCATGCAACATTCTGTGCAGTAAAATTAGATAATGCACATAATGCATTGCATGCTATTGATTCTGAAATGACATTGTGGAAGAGACTCATATTTAAGTGTGCCACAGTCTCCAAAAGACTTTACCCATAATTATTTATCAGAGCCAAAATGCAGTCATTTTCAGAATTTACTCATCAGCATTCTTTATCTTAACATTATACTCTGACAATGTTTTCACATTTGCAATATTTGATGCAATATGCTTTGTTGCAAGAGACAAAAGAAAAGAATTCTGATTCTTAGTAGGCCCCTTGAAGTATTTCTGTGCACTTTCAAAATAGAAATAACAGAAGTGTTAAAATATTTGAGATTTCTAGTGCGAATGGGCAAACCATTGTTAAACAGCACAACAGTTCAACATACACTTTTTGTCAAATGATGCTTTAATTTTGTTCCAGATGGTTTAAGTGGTGAATAAATGGGTGGAGGGAGGTTTCTTACTTTTACATTCGTTCGTTTGCAACTATTTTTTGAAATATTTTTTTTTTTCTTTGCAGCCTTCTGGAGGGGTTCAGTCAAAATGCTAAACCGATTGTAATGTATCACTAACATCTGTAACATATTGACCATTCCACTCCCAAATCCTTCAAACATTTGCTGATCCACAACTGCTTCCAGAGTGGCCCTAAAAAATTTAGTACAAAATTACACTTAGACAAGTCTTTTTTGTGCTCTGCTATTATCATACAATTAAATTCAGAAGTCTCCACATAATCTGCATTTCACTATTCAGAATTTAGGTGGGGTTTTTTTTAAAGCTACAGTGTCTTCATAAAAATAAACTGATTTAAAATTACTGCTCTGCTAGTCTATACTTCGTGAAAACTTAGTGAAGCTCTATTGTATGTTGCCTCTATGAATTAACCTTCTTACTACAAGAAATTGACTTTCATGTTCCACACCTCTCTTCTCCCACTTGCAAATTATGGCTGGCATAAAATCCAGTGGGCTCCAAAATTAAAATGAAAGTATCAGGTCTCAAGCAATTTTTTTAAACCCTCAAATTACCACAGTAAACTTGAATAGATACAAGCCTATATTCACATGTTTTGCATCTTTGGCTTTCATTGTACTCAGCATATTACAATGTAACATGTGCTTCCAATGTCTCACATTAGCAAGATGATAGAACAACTTTGAAGTATATTTGCAGTGTATGTGCCATCCTCACAGGGGGTTTTATTCAGGTATATCTGACATAGCAAACTTTAATTCTTTAATTCTTTATGCCATTTTAAAACTCAACAAACCCTAGCCCTTAGACTTTTATTTACTAATGCCATTTATTCCTGAACTGCTTGAAAATAACTTGACAAAGCTGACGTTCCAAACAAAGACCACACTTCCTGTTCTTCCAGGGAATCTGGAACACCATCAATGTTTTGTTCAGCTTGCATAAGTCACAACTGATTGGCCACAGTCCCTGTGGGCATGCCATTTCATCCAGACTGGACGGTTCATTAGTCATAATTACTATAACTGTACAGCAGAGACTGCAGTTTTATCTCATCATACATCTTTGATAAAGCTGCTTCTATTTCTGCTTCATCAGCATGTGAAGTTACATTATTGGAGCGTTCATTTTCCAATCTGTGATTAGCATCGGTTGTTATGCTTATAAAACGCGCACCAAAATTCAAGATAACACAAAAAGTGAGGCTACAGCGTGACCACTGCTTGAACTTTGCGTCAGAAATCCTGCAGCAGTTATTGGTGCAGAGGAAGAGAGACTCTGAAATGACAGAATCCCTAAGAAAATTTAACCGGGGAAGTACCGACAACACAGGCTGTGAGAGAATAAAACAAGGCTGCTGCTTTCTAATGTGAACTGTGACACAGAAAAATCTCAGTTTGGTACAAAGGTTAGAGGCAGGAAATTTCTGACAACTGCTGGGTCAATCAGCGTTTTTCAGGTAGTGTTTATACAATTGCAGAAAACTGAAGCCTGCAACATAAAGAACGACGACGAACACTGACAGCCGCCGCACCGCACTCCAGTTAGCAAACAGATGCTAAAACACTTAAATCTAATAAGGACTTTGCAATCTTTAGCAAAATGCATGTAGAAGTCTCCCGTTAAGGCACTTCCTCGTTGTGATGCTTGTTGCTGATTTTTTCATCTTATTGTGTGATAATAGGGAACACAAAGGCTGGTGGCACCATCTGAATGTGCATCGTGTAGCCATGATGGGCCACATAAACAGTTATAATCGACAGCTACACGCAGGCACTGAGGCTGCAAAAATCCCAGAGTAATTAGTGTTGTCTGAATGCAATGACATCTGTTTTCTCATGGTCCTCTAGACTTGTCAGGCCAATAAGATGTATATGAAAAAATATGACAAGCATTGCAAATGCCCTTCTGAAAGGTCTCACTTTGGGAAAAGCTGAAGGAATGACATGTGCCACCTCTTTTTTGCCAATATACCTAAAAGTCAAAGCTTGAAGATTTGAAAAAGGTCTTTTGAGTCATTTTACATTTGACTATGGAAGATTTATTCAGAACAGAGCGCTGTGCTTAGGTAAGAATATACTGCAGCAGCTTTTGTTCTTTTAGAAAAGCAACCTTTGTTAACAGAAGAGGAGTAAATGCAAATGTTTATTTCTGACCAGTGTGCTTGCACATCCGTGTCATCACCATTTCCCTCTTTAATTAAAGCAGCAGACACCACGTAGACCACAATAGTGTATGTCTATATACATTTTAAAATATTATTATTATTATTTTGCTTAAAGAGTGCAACAAGAGCAGTTCCGTAGCCGTAGCCATGCCTTCTAACATTGCAAAAACACTGTACCCTTTTCATCTGAAGACCTAAGCTTTTGTTTTAGGATTCACAGCCTTTTTCCTTAATATGCCTATTCCCCCCATTCTTTTTCTGGACTGTAGCATGTTTGAGCATGCGTTTTCTCCAAGAAAGACATTAGTCATCATTAACAGAAGCCCTGACACCAAGTCTAAGTGCCTCTCCACAATGACCAAGTGGCAATCATCTTTCTCTTACCCTGTCACTGCTGATTAGGGGGTTCTTTCATGAAAATTTAATTTGTCGCCTTTCTACAGCTCCTTTTTACATTTCTGCAATAACACAGCATGCCAGAAACACTAAAAATACAGTAAAGGATGCTGTTTATAAGAAAAGGTAAGATTCAGACTGCATGGCTGTACTTTTTACCTAGTTTAACTAAAAAAAAAAAAAAAAAAAAAAGCCCTGCAGGATGAAGAAAACTCCCATTAAATACAAAAGGACTCAAACAACCTGGCACACCTTTGACCCAGGAAAATAATTTTTTTTTTCCCTCTGGAAGACAGCAAACCAGCCCCTCTTCTCTTCCAAAGCTATGTTCAATAGGCAAATGGAATATCTAAACAGATTTTTACAACTAATTAATTTCATAACTGCTCCAAATATACAGGTACTCAGGTTTTTAGCTTATATAAATATTTCTTAAAGGATTTCATAATCCAGTGATAAATTTCAACCTCACTTCTTGAGTCTGTGTCAACATTGCCCTTACAGTTAAAGAGTCAGCCATGAAGAAAATAGCTTGAGCTGCTGTAGACAGATGAAAGTTTCAGTCACAGATGATACTTTGCAGCTATTCAGCACACACAGTCTCAGGTTCCTGCTCTGTGTAACATTACAAACATTGTTGAACAAGATACCATAGCAATGAGTTATTTTAAGGAAGTTTTTCAAAACATTTACTCTTCTGCTTTATTTCAATTTGTCTAAAGATTTTTTTAATTATAAGCATATGCTATTTTGTTAACATCTGTGCACAGCATAAAACCTGACTGAATTCCAACTTCTGAAAAAATGCAGATAACTTACATCCCTCAAATAAAGCAACAATATTATAAAACTTCATGAAACTCAGACTAAGATGCATGAGTTCGTTTAACTGATTTTCCATACAGGTATACTTTAAAAAAAAAAAAACAACAAACCACCTCTTATTACGATTTTTATGTTCTCCCAATATCTTTCAGAATTTAATTAAGTGCAAAGCTAAAATCTGGATCTACCTCTATTAAATTCAGAAACCACAGCTAGTAAAATCCAAGTCATAAAAACTTTATTCAGCTTCCTAAAGTATTGGTCCTCCACTACTGACCAAAACCAGCATTGGTAGTCAGAACAGAAACTGTATTGCTAACACTTTGGATTTATAAGAAACCTCCAATATCTTTAAATAGTCTCCATATATGAAATTTAAGAAGAGGAAACTAGGAATTAAAAGCGGATTTTGAATGACAGACTGTGATTGTTGTACTGCTACAGCAGTATAACCTTGATTAAATGCAGAGCAATACTAAAGTAAAAACAAAGCCCTGCCATGGCAACCTAAATTAACTACTGAACCAGATCATGCTGATACAGAAAGCTGGTGTTTTAAGCTATTTCACTCCAGCTCGAGAAAATCTTTGACTTTCTAGAGGGCACAAAATAAAGTTAACCTTCCGTGGCTGCACGGATCCCATTGTTCTGTTCCCCGCGTTCTCCTCTCCTCGGCTCCTCGAGCAGAGGTTGAGCTCCTGGCTCTGCATCCATGTCAAGTTCAAGTACGGGAAGTTTAGCTCTTTGACTCCCCCCAGCCCCCACCTCCAAGTCACTTGTCAGTAAAAGGTTGGGCGATTTATTGACCAGTGCAGGACGCCTACTGTCAGTGCTGAAGGAAATATGAGCGGGGGCTGTCGCTACTGTTCTGGAGCTCATTGATAATGACATACCTGCCTCTGTCACCCATTACCCATACTACAAACTACTTAGACCTAACTGAAAAATCAATAGCCTACTTGCACCAGTTCCTGTGGCTGCCTCCTTTGATTGTCAGCTCCTGTCTAGGGTCAGCACTTACATGAAAGGGGCTGTGACTGCCTGATGCTTTCAGGACAACCTAACGATATGAAACTAGCCAACAGAACAGTAAATTCTGTCCCCCTGCCCTCCCTATCAATTAGGCTTTGACTAGGCTTGCCTGTAGAAACCTGACCTTTTAAGTTTAGGTGAATATGGAACTAGCTGAACACGCCATTGCCCTCAGCACTGAGCCAGGAAATCCACTGACAGGTTAAACAAAACAGAAGGTTGTAACTGTCATAATTTGCATTGCACTTTCACGCCAACAAGGGTGTTATCAGTGGGGGCAAGCCCTGGAACACACAACGCAAGCACCCTAAGTCACTCTCCTCATAAATTTTCAAGTGAAGGGAGATAAAACATAAATTCACAAATGACCGCACATTTCAAGCCCCACTTTCTTTCAAGTTTGCACTCTGGAAGCCCCCAAAGTACACAAACAATTCCCCTTTGGAGGCGTGCTGGCATGCAGATGCCAGTCAGAATGAACCTCCAGGATAGATGACAGATGGGGAAAAGCCACCTGCCTGCACCTCTGAAGGACTCCTGTATTAGGTTTACTCTCTGTTGAGTATTTATGTGCATCAATAGGAAACATTAATGGAAAATACACAGGCACACACCTGTATTTCGGAGCAGCAGGTAGCCATAAATTATTTTAAAATCCCCAGAGAGTGCTAACTGGCACTTCTGAGTAGTATCCACTTGTACATCCTGCATCTTGGAAGTCCATTAGCAACTTCTAAATATCCCTGTGACTACAGCTAAATGATAAATGTTACACTTTAATGCATGTGCCCTCCTCCAAAGGATATTGACAACCATAAAGCAAAGAACTGCAGCAAGAAATCTCAGATCTAAAGTAAAGGTTGAACAATTATCTGAAGTTTAATACAACAGTTTTTGTAACTATATAGAGAATTTTTTAAAAGTTAATACCTGAATGCCTTGTTCCTCCTTTCTTCCAAAATAGATAAATATTAAAACCAAATGAAAATACTTTTAAAGTCTCTGATTAGTGCTCCTTTCTTATATAATGATTTTCAATCAAAAATTATTTTATGCCCTTTTATGCTCCTGCTCCCATTGGCCTGCCATACACGATATAAGCATTACCAGAAAATGCAGACAGCATGAGTGATCCAAAGAATTTAGACAATTGGAACACCCAAGCTTCTTCATACCATGAAAGGACTGGCTACATCTACAAACTGCAGTTAATACTAATTTTTTGAAACTCTGAGAAGACTAGGAATTTTCAGTGAACTTTATTCAGTGCGTACACTTAACAACTGTTAATGTCAATATACAAACTACTCCTAGAAATCCCAGGCAAGATTCAGAACAATAATTTAAGTAATTCTTTTTACTCTACAGCTGGACCTTTTTAACTCCGGCACCCTTAATATCCTTCTCACACAAAACCGTGCAGTGCCGGACACAAGAACGAGCTCTTGGTAAATAAGTGAGAGGAAAATTGCTGCCACTTGGTTTTCAGCATTTAAGACTCAGTTCCAAAACTCCAGATCCCCTTGTAAGCTTTACTTCTGAATACTGCCTCAATATATGCCAGCTGCTGCACCTAGGTTATTTCAAATGCACTTTTTGAAATTGGAATTGAGAAGGAAAAATGGCTGAATTACAAAAATACAAAAACTTTTTTCACTAAAGCTTCAGATACGTTATACTGCAATGATATTTGTTGCATGTAACAAATACACAATGTTCTAAATAGACACAAAACAGCACAAATGCAGAGAAGACTCCTCGAAAATGAAAGAACAGAACTGTGTTAAAGCCCTTTCAGATTAACAGAATGGCAGTTAGAATTAATATTGTACTCCAAACAAACTACAGAGCAAACACTAGTTAAAAATGGTAGACCTAATTGAGTCTGGATGGTCCCCCTTTACAGACCTAATGCAATGATTAACTATGCATCTGGTAGCATGTCAAGTCCTTTTTGTGTGCCTATCTGATAGTGAAGTGAAAGGGCATGGACAGTGTCCAGTCCCAGCAAGCAAATCATTTGGAAGCAGTCATAGCCATAGATCAAAGATTTTTCACTCTATCCAGAGTCTATTTAAACACACCAACCCAGCCCCTTGTTGCAGACAAAACCAGTTAGAAAATAAGAAAGACTCCTTGGGATACAAAGATAATAAAGGAAGATAGGAGTAGAAAATGAAGAAAAGAAACAGACTGGCAGAACCTTGATTTCCATAGGCCAAAACAGCTGGTTTACATCCTAGTTTTATTTCAGATGGTTAAAGAAAAGGAACAATTTCCATCTCTTAGATCACCAAATATTATTTCAATTAAGCTATGCAGATGGCTTCTATACATTATTTGAGCCAATGCACTTTTCCCTTTCCTGCAGTGGGAGATGGTACCTTGAACTACTTTGCACACGGGTTTTACCTAATTCACAAGAAAATTAAAAAGAGAGCACCATATTAACATGGAAAAATTATTCTGAAATAAGATATGCACAGCAAGATATAAAATAGGATTAGCTATGATTTGCTTCTCTCATTAGAAGTAGCAACAAAACCCCTGCAATGGTTTTAAAAGTTGTAGTTTCCTCCTTTTATGTCCACATAGTACTTTAATAGGATAAAAATTCAAAACTATGAAGTACAATGCACAGAAAATTAGATGGCTCTAACTGTGCATTTAATTCGACAAAGGGAACAGAAGACTGCTCAAACAGGACTTCTTCTAAATTAAATAAAAATTGCATGCTTTTTCTATCAGACCCAAAGTCAAAACAAAATACAGGGAGGAAAGCGAGAGAGAGACTTGATATATTCTGCGCTGGTCACCAGTGCTATTGAGAAGATTGAGCCCCCTCTGTTCCCTCCTCCCACAACAGCCTTTCCCTTTATAAATTGCCCTCACAGAAACTCACTGAGAGGTTATAACCTGTACAGTGACTGGTGAGGAGCGGAGGATTTCACACTGCTGTATGTTGTACTTGAGAAAGCACTTTTTAAGCATAAGCTTATAAACAAGGAGCTTTTGCCTCTGGACCTAGAAACTGACATTTTAAAAGAGTTTAACTCAGACAATTTTAGGTTAACTTATACATATGCTTTGTCTTCACAAGGCTGGATGAAGATTTTGATCTCTAAAATAGCTCTGTAACCAGTAAAACCACACTGGCTATTGTTTATTGGCATCATTACATGTATGCACAGAGACATCAACATCTAAGGCAATAAACAGAGCAATCAACTGCAGCTGACAAAAAAAAAAGCCAAAAGCCTGCAAATTAACCTTTTTTTTTCATTTCCAAAACTTTGATTTTGCTTATAACATCTTTGTATTTTTCATACTTTTAAAAGAAGCACTGCTTCAGCCTCACAGCATTTTTAAGAACCAGACATTATCTCTGTAGTCCACCTCGTATTTTTTCTCAAGCACGTAAGTGTTAATGCATTCAACTGGAGGTGAAGCTGAGAAAATCCTGGCATGTTACATGCTTTCATTTCTTAAAAGTGATGCTATTAATATAATTAATCAGTTATTATAAAAAAACAGGCAACATACATGAATTTGGTTTTTTCTAATGGATGAAACAGCGTGCATCCAAACTAACTGCATCTAAACAAAAGGCCCAAGTGAAGTTTCAACAAGAAGGAAATTTTACAAAAGCACTAGAATTGTTCCTTTTTAGTACATGTCTGATTTTCCCTGATTGCCAACTTATAAAAGATAAACTTACAAAACAATACTTAGCATTCAAACCAGTCTACAGCTAAAGAAGTCACCATTAGTCACCATGAGAAAAGAGCAGATGATACTTTTAATACAAAGTTGAAAGCATTAGAGAAAGTCCCTCAGCAGCAGATTGCTTATGGTTAAACACCAGATTATGAACACATTCACATTTAAGACCAAACAGGAAAGCAGGAAAAAGCTACTTAACAGAGTAGCTGGAACCAACCCCTTTCCCGCTGAAGAAATGAAAGCTAGAAGACACTTAGAAACATGTATAAATTCTTTAATTTCCATACCATTCAATCTTCACAGGAAAAAAAGATACAAGATTTATACAACACTTTAGGCTGATGAGATACATTAATGACATTTGTAAAAATGAAATCATCCTTTCTCCTCCAGTGTGTGACATCAACTAACATCGTATGCACAGACCTTAGAAGAGATCAGCAGATACTAAAGCCAAGCCATGACTCCCAAAAATGGTACACACTGTACACCATCAAATGCAAAAGGAATTTTATCCCTCAAACCCAGCACAGCATTGGCTGTAACTATTAACCTGGTTCTGCTGTGGAGAAACACAACATGCATTACTGAATCATTTCTTTTCAAATCCATACATTCCCTGCAGCAGTTCAAGCTTCATCAGTAGTGCAGGAATGTATGAAAATGACAGGCAAAGGGCACTAGCTCTTTTCCCATACAGTTCTTCTATAAATGGAAGCAGAGTCCTACAAAGCACTTAAAGCTGAGAATATTTGAAGACTGATCTCCAGGAAAAAAATAACACAATGCTAGGTTCCACAAGCAGATAAATTACTCCGTTTTCTGCAAAACTTTTTCCATTAAATGAAAGGACAGAGAGGAAACCAACTATTAGAAAATAATGGAACACTAGCTGGGTCTCATCTGCAAAGCTGCCATGAACAAAGCATATACAACACATACATATTTCATATGCTATTCTTAAAAATACTTCTCAGCCCTTTTGAGAGCACCTGCTCTTTTCCCTCTGCCCCTCAGCAAGGGAGAGAAAAAGGACAGGCTTGGCAGAAATCCTTTAATAGCCTTAAGCCACTTTGATTAAACTTTGATTTACCTTAAAAATTACACTTTTTATCAGTAGCATGTTGTAAAAACTTTAAAATACACCAGTCATGATTATAAGAGTGAAATATTTAACATATGTCACATTGATAAGCTGGTTAGGCAATTATATGAAGGCATGCTATATCATAACACAGCAAGAAACTCCAATGCTTATTGCTAAAACTCTGAGCTGCTTTCCAGCTTTCTTCTTTTGTTGTTCTAGTGGTTAACACAAATACATAGCGTCCTCTTGAAGGAGAAAAAAAAAAAAAAAAGTCTTAATGGCAGCCCTTCGTTGCTACTTTGCGGCGCTGAGCGCGAAGAAAACACGGTGGCACATCCCTTGCCTGCACGGCTGGATTTACACCCGCCCGAGCTCCCTGCCGTACGAGCGGGAGGGGGCAGGAGGAGCCAAGGCAAGAGCAAACACTGCACACCGCGTCCCCTTCCCGGTATCTTTTTACAGAAGCCCTCGCTAACAAAACACTATTGCTCCAGGCAGCGGCATGCTGATGTTGGCACTGCTTAAACCAAACAAACACGATGTTTAACAGTCAAATAAAATGTCCCGCAGCCTCCCTAATGAATTTGTCAAGGACCATCAGATCACCCCCGCCCCTGCCTCATTAACTCAAGTATGATGAGACGGATTATAACGAGAGAATACAGATCAATCGGTCTGAAGACTTCAAGTGGCTTTTAGCCCTGAGAGTTTCCCTCTCCGCGGCACACACACGCACACGGTCTTTTTTAATGGAATACAGTATCTCCTGCTGCTGGAGGGGATGCCACTTCGTTTTATACACCATCAAGGAGCTGCTGATGGACTTCTACACTAACATACATAAAAGCAGAGGTGACAAGGGCTCTTCAATTATAGCCTCCTCGGATCCTGTTCCCCTTTCAATTATTCATCCGGGCGAGAGCAAATTCCACCACAGATGAAGCTGGTCTTAATGCAGTGAGGCCACAAACGCCCAGACACGGGAGAGAAGGGTTTCACGTGCATTATTTGCTGGAAGTGTTTAAGTTTATTGCTCAAATGATGCTTCTAATTAGCGTTGGGGCAATAAATTGAAGTCAGCTTTTGTTTAGCTAATTTATTATTTACTAGGGCTTCAACCTCAGGCAGGAAAATTGGTAATGAATTGTCTTAAGTCTGAACACTGGTAACGCTACATCATTAGGCACCTTTTCGGGGGGGGGTGGGAAGGGAATCGCCCCCTCCTCCTGCTTTTACCCTGAAAAAAGGAATGCCTGTGCCCCCGCCATTGCCAGGGCCGCCTGAAGGCTCCGGCAATCTCCTCCGCACCCAGGACACAGTAACCCCTGGGCTGGGCGCTCTCTACGGGAAGCGAGACTCCGCGGAACCCTCCTGGCCACCTCTGCTGGGAGGGCGGGTGTGCAGAGCCCTCGCCGGCGCGGAGAGCGGTGCCAGCCCGGCAGCGAGCTTTGACGGCGGCGTGTGAAAGGAACCCCCAGCCCTAAGCAACTCTTCCCTTTGCCGGAGGCGAGGCATAGGACCTCGGCTGCTCCGCCAGGCCAGCCGAGCCGTGCAGAGAAGCTCCGCGCAAGCGAAGCGCAGCGATGCCCGCCCGGCGCTGCCGCCCGCGCCTGCGGAGCCTCCGAGCGCCCCGGGCGGCCGCGGGGAGGGGGCAGCTCCGCAGGCACTTACCCGCGCCCCGGGGCGGAGAGCCCCGCTCCAGCCCGCGCATCCCCGGGACACCCGGAGACCGTGCGAGCAGCGGCGCCAGCGCCCCGGCCAGCCAGCGACTCTGCCCTCGTGGCAGCCTGCCCCCTCTCTCCTCCACCCCTCGGAAGCTGCTCGCCTCGGAGCCTTCCCTGCGCTCATCTCCCTCCCCACGGGGCCGGGCCCGGCAGGGACACCTGACACCGCCGCCAGCGCCGGGCACCGCGGGCCGCCGAGGCCGGCCCCCCCCCCATCTCCGGGCGCAGAGTGCCCCGGCGGCAGGCAGGGAAGCAGGGAGCCGATCCTCTTCTCGCGGAGTACGGAGCCGCACCGGCGCCGGGCACGTCCATACTTCTTCCAGCGGTACGGTCGGCACCAGATATGTTTCTAATTTAAACGCACACAGAAAACAGACGGCGGTATTTTCTTAATTAAAATCAGCCAGCTGCAGCGAAAGGAGAAGAGCGCAAGGAACGAATCCAACCGCTGCGAGCGGGTTACCGGGAGGCTCTGCATGCAGGAGCGCACCGCGGCTCCGCACGGGCACGGCCTCGGTCCCGGAGGGGCTCCCGGGCGGCGAGAGCCGCCCCGCACCGCGGGACTGCACGGCCCAGGGAAGGGCAAAGCAGCTACGCACCCCTGCCCCGAGCACTGGATGTGTGGAAATTGCCCTCCCTGCCATCCTAAGTTCCCGTAGGAGAAGCAGATCTGGCTGCTCTGCAGCAGGTATTGCTCTTGGGTTCCTTCCGACCCGACATCACGGAGCTACGGCTTTATGTCCAAACCATTCCACATTCTTATTAATACAAACTTGCATAAAATATAGTTTCCTTTCGAATAACTCAATCCTGCTCTTTAGGAGGATGAAAAGAACTTTATGGCACAAGATTTATCTAAATTAAGGTGACTGGGGGCAGTAAAACAAGGTGTGCCACGCTACTCCGGTGACGGTCTCACTTTCACTGCTGCAGCCCGGCATTAAGCGGAATAAGATTTATGCCTGCGGTGAAGCCCCGGCCCGCCTCTCCCTTTTCCCCGCACGCAGCGGCACTGCCGCCGGGTCGCCTCGCGGCGAGCGGAGGGAGCAGCGAGCTCAGCTGGCCCTTCACCGGCCGCCAGGGCCAAGTTTCAGGGATTTTTTGTTTTCTCGCCCCTACCCCGCGCCGGGGCGCCCCGAGCCTCCCCGCCGGCTGCCCCGCAGCCCCATCCCGGCTCCCAGCCCCGGCGCGGAGCGGACGCGGGGCCGGGGGCGGGAGCGCGGGCGCGTGTGCGCGCGCGGGCTGCCGCGATTGGCCGTGGCGCTGACAGCTCGGCGGCGATTGGCGGCGCGGCCCCGCCCCGCGCCCGCGCGCGGCCCCATTCATAAACTACAGGGCCCGGCGGCAGCGCCGCGAGAGGGACGCGGGCACACGGCGCTGCAGGAGCGGAGCGAGAGGCGCGGACACCGGGAGCCTCGGCGCGCACTTCCAGGGCTGGGCAGGGGGAGGAGAAGCCATCCCGGGCACGGCAGCTACGCCCTCCTCCCGCTCAGGATAAAACACAGTCTGTGCAAAGAAAACAAAACAAAACAAACAAACAAAAAAGCAACAGCTCCTCTCTATACAGGCTCTCTCACAGCAATTTATGTAGAGCTGCAGGACGGGAATGAGAGATCACAGACCAAGTGCGCCCGTCTGCGCGTAAAGATAGAGACAGCCACAGAGCCGGGTTCAGCCAACGCCTCCAGCAGGAAAAGGGAAATCAACAACACCCCCTGACAGTCTGAGCCAGCGGCAGCCAAACTCATGCACATCTCTGGCGGTGCCACGGACTGAAAGAGAGAGAGAGGCAGACAGACAGACAGACAGATACAGAGTTCACTCTTCCGCTGAGGGCATTGCTCGCATTCTTCTCCTCCTCTCGTACCGTGCGCGGTTTTAAACTTCGCCGCCGACCGGCTTTTCTGCGGGGACCTTCTGCAAGTCCTGGGGAAGTTTGTTTGTTGTTTGGGGTTTTGGGTTTTTTCCATGAACTATTGAAACGGCATTCTTGTCGCTGCGCGGGGGGGTGGGCGCCTGAGCGCAGAGGCAGCCCAGACTTCCCTGCCCCCATCGCCATCCAAAACTTTGCGCTCCGGGAGCCCGCGGGGGCTGCCCGCCGCTCCTGCACCGGCTCCGGCATCGCCAGTACCGCCGCCACCCAGCCCGCACCGGCCCGCTCCTCCTCCTCCTCGCCGGGGCAGCGCTGGGCTTCGCTCCTTTGTGCTTCGCCGCCCTCCCCGATTTCTTTAATTGCTCTCACTGGCGCGCCGCTGCCGCCTTCTTCCCGGAGGCGGTGGGAGTCTGCGATTTGGCTGGTGCCCTCCGCAAAGCTGCAGCCACCGCTAAAGCATTGGATCCCTCAACGTACTGCGAGAGCCCGGTGTACAGCCCGGACCTGTGCCCCAACATGATCGCCGCGCAGGCCAAGCTGGTCTACCAGCTCAACAAATACTACACGGAGCGCTGCCAGGCGCGCAAGGCGGCCATCGCCAAGACCATTCGGGAGGTGTGCAAGGTCGTGTCGGACGTGCTGAAGGAGGTAGAGGTGCAGGAGCCGCGCTTCATCAGCTCCCTGAGCGAGATCGACGCCCGCTACGAGGGGCTGGAGGTGATCTCGCCCACCGAGTTCGAGGTGGTGCTCTACCTCAACCAGATGGGCGTCTTCAACTTCGTGGACGACGGCTCCCTGCCGGGCTGCGCCGTGCTCAAGCTGAGCGACGGCCGCAAGCGCAGCATGTCCCTCTGGGTGGAGTTCATCACCGCCTCGGGCTACCTGTCCGCCCGCAAGATCCGCTCCCGCTTCCAGACGCTGGTGGCCCAGGCCGTGGACAAGTGCAGCTACCGGGACGTGGTGAAGATGATCGCGGACACGAGCGAGGTGAAGCTCCGCATCCGGGAGCGGTACGTGGTGCAGATCACGCCCGCCTTCAAGTGCACCGGGATCTGGCCGCGCAGCGCGGCGCAGTGGCCCATGCCCCACATCCCCTGGCCCGGCCCCAACCGGGTGGCGGAGGTGAAGGCGGAGGGCTTCAACCTGCTCTCCAAGGAGTGCTACTCGCTGACGGGCAAGCAGAGCTCGGCCGAGAGCGACGCGTGGGTGCTACAGTTCGGCGAGGCCGAGAACCGGCTGCTGATGGGCGGCTGCCGGAACAAGTGCCTGTCGGTGCTGAAGACGCTGCGCGACCGGCACCTGGAGCTGCCCGGGCAGCCCCTCAACAACTACCACATGAAGACGCTGCTGCTGTACGAGTGCGAGAAGCACCCGCGGGAGACCGACTGGGACGAGGCGTGCCTGGGCGACCGGCTGAACGGCATCCTCCTGCAGCTCATCTCCTGCCTGCAATGCCGGCGCTGCCCCCACTACTTCCTGCCCAACCTAGACCTCTTTCAGGGCAAACCCCACTCGGCCCTGGAAAGCGCTGCCAAACAGACCTGGAGGCTAGCCAGAGAAATCCTTACCAATCCCAAAAGCCTCGACAAGCTATAGGGTTAACACCCCCGCGCACAAAAACTCGCCCTCCGTAAACAACAACAACGCCTAAAAAACTTTTTATTTAACGCGAACGACGACGGAAAGAGGCGGCGAAAGACAAGCGCCCCCGCCGCCACCCCCAACCACCTGCAGTTCGGCCTTTAAAACCTTGCCGACGGTTTTCCCGGCATAAACTCTCACCGCCTTGCACGGAAGAAGGGAAGAGCCTCTCTCCTCCTATCCTTCAATGCGAAATTTTAAAAGGTCACAAAAAGAAGCGATCGGACTTTTGCAACTTCAAAACGAAACCCGAAAGGTACATTTTCCAATCCATGTATAGTCCTTTTCTTATGCTCTCTTGTTTGCCTGAATGTTGTCACCAAGTGAAAAAATTATTTAACTATATGTACAAATCTCCCTTTTAAAAAGTTTTACTGATGTTAAATGTATTTCGGTGCCAAGGTCAGATTATGTGCCCCACAACTGACTTGTTGCAAATAGTAATAAAAATATTACTTTAACTTTACGGTTTTTGTGAATGGTTCTTAAATTCAGGCAAGTAGATTCTTTCTGAACTTCCGAAGGAAATTTTTTTAAAAAGAAACGAAACCACGAGATGTAAAGATAGGCTAAGCTCAACACCTATCCCAAGACTTAGATCAGCATATTGACAGATGTTTTCTAAACCTCCTTCTAGTTTCCATTAAAAAAGAAGTGCATCTAAGAAAAAAAAAAAACAACCTTATATATTCTGTAGTTCAGTATGTGACAACATCTATATTTTTCTATTACTCTAAGATTCTGTTTTAAATCTTGGAATATATGGAGCATCGCAAAGCAGCTCGCCACAGTTTAGTCAGAATTACAGCATGCTTTTTCCTACCCTACAGCCGTTTCTTTTTCCTTTAATTTTTTCCCTTATGCTATTCCTTGCTTTTATTTTCCCCCGGTAAATCTCGAGCGCTGCATTTAGTTTTTAAAAAAACCATCGCTGTTTGCTTTCACTTCCCAAAGTGAACACGCTATCCATTTGACTTTGACACGAAAGAAGTATAGATCTACCCTGAATAATTAATGCGATTTAGAGCAACCGGTCGATATTTTTTTTAAACAAACATTTGTTTTTTGCCCAGATTTTTAAGTACAGCATAAAATCGCACCGCAGCACAGTCAGACGGGGAAATAAGCAGGAACCCGTCAGGAAACCACCCGATCCTACACCGGCACCCGGGCGCTCTCTGCCGATTTCCTTCCCTGCCCGAGCCCCCTCTCCCAAAGCGAAGCTCTCTGCCTGATTCCCCGTAGCCATTTCGCTTGAAGCTTGCTCTGGACGACTGAGAAATACTAGCAGGATTTTTATCGGGAACGCATCCTTAAGATTTAAAAACGTTAGCGTTACCCGTTCGAGCTGCCCGAAAGATTGCAACGCCAGCTCGGAGCATTTCGAGCAAGTTTTCGTATCCTTTCGTGAGCCGGAGGGAGGTAAAAACAAAAAAAAAAAAAAAGTCAAGTTCTTGCCCCAAAGAACTATTTTCGTTTCTTTTTGGACAGAGGTGAAATAACCATTCAAACTTGAGCTGGTTTTGCCTCTAAGTTTAAGAAGGAAGTCCTCGATGGCGGCAGCAGCCGGGGCGATGGAGCGGGGTGCGCGGGCCACCCTGCCCGGCCGAGCGGGCACACCCCGGCCCCGGCCCCGGCCCCGCCGCGCCCGCAGCCCCGACTGAGCTCCACAAGTCTTTTGTGGAGCCATCCGAGCGCTTTCCACAGCGCTTATCCCGGATCACCTGGCAGGACGGGCTTAGCCCGCGGGGCTACCCTTTCCTTCCCAAAATAGCCCCGAGCCCGCGTATAAACTCTGATCGAATCGCTGCCGATTCTATCGCTACCTAAGGCAGGTTTTCCTTCAGGAACCTGTCACAATGTTTTCTTTTCGGTAGTTTAGATAAATATACAGGGAACTTAAATTTATCAAACAGATGAAGCCTCATTAATTAAGCAGGCCTGCTAAGCTTACAGCGGATTAGCTGTGGGGGCTTTTTTTTTTTTCCAAGGGGCATTTTCTACAGCAGCGCGTCCTCGCTATCAAGGTACACTGACTTCAGCACAGGGTGGGGCAGAGAGGCGTTAATGCTTGAAAAGATCTGTTTGTAAGATTACTTAGTTCTTAAAATAAAATCATTCAGATCTGATTTTTAGCTCCCCTCATCCCTGAGACATTTTAAAAAAGCAGTGTGGGTTTTTTTAATTTTAAGACCTCCAGCTAAAGTAACATCGCAAGTAGAATGTAAGAGGTGTAGCCAGTATTTCATGTAACCAACCTCTCCTGTTATAAGAAATCTAAGAAAATCTCTCAGATACAGAGTAAAAGAGTCAAACTAAACCAGAACGTCTGCTCACAGTTAAGAAAACAACATCTAGCACACACTGGGAAGTAGGAGAAAAGGAGGCTAACTATGTATGTCAGTGTTCCCACAAAACACATAATAGGAATGGTAAGAATTAGTAACTGTACTCAAAGACCCTATGTGCTGAACCTGAAAACCAATAATGCAGACGTGTAAGACTTTTCTCATGCTAATACAATACAAAGCAGAACATTTTAGATGGAAAACGCAATACAGTAACATATCAAACTAACTTTAATTTCACATTTGTATTCTTTTCATCATTAAATGGGATTTCTTAGTTAAATTGGGGGGGATTCGTGAAACATAATAGAAGGAGTAAGAATATAAAAATTTTAAGCCCTATCTCATACTTAAAATAATTTCCAATATATTTCAAAAATTCTTCAGGACCAAAAGAAAAGTTAAATCTCATTTATGATATCGCATAAAATCACAATTCTAGTTAATTGCTTATATTAAAATGTAGCTTCTAACAAATTGAGAGTAATGCTTTTCAAAATAAATTTTTCCCCTAACAGGATTTGATAATCCCAGCTTTCAGACCCACCAATGCCATTTTTAATACAGACAAGAGCAATTTACTCAATAGGAACAAAGAACGGAACCTGTGCTTAACACACACAGTATTCTCTCTACAGACAAGCAGAAAACCACTGCTTCTTCCAGCAGTACCCTTCCCAAAGAAATTATTACCCATTTAAACATTAGGCAGGTATTTAAAAAAGCAAGAGCCATGACTATGCTTAAATTGCAATAATATTTACCAGTTGTGTCCTACTTTTGAATTGTTGCTGTAACACTGTAAAAAAACATTCAAGTGCAATTTTATTAAGCTAACTGCACGATATGCTCCCTTTGAAACTGGAATTTTACTGAAGGTTACTAATTTTAACCAAAAGAGGAGTAATCAAGCAACTCAGAGCAAATAAAGTTTGTGGAAATCAGCAAGTCAGTTCAGAAACATCTTTTAGAAGGGCAACTATGCTTTATGCTTAGGCACAATAAATAATACCAGGCCCTGTAAAATGCACTGTAAAGAAATATGATAGGAGCACTGCAAACTCAGGAGTGTGGGAAGTTCAGTGCTGTTTAACATTGACACTTGCTAAAACCAGGAAAGTAAAACAAAGTATTTGGGCTAAAAGCCTTGCCGAACTTCCCTGCATTCACACAGGTCTGTGATTCAAGATGTCTTTATTTCAGACCTGTCTCCCTGGAGCTTTATTCCCAGCAAGCTAATTAACATTCAAGTAGGGTCGAATTGTGGGAGGGGGAGAAACAGGAGCAGGAAAGGAGGTGTCACCTACGCGAAGTTCAGCAATATATGTGGTCAGTAGCAAAGTTATTAAAGCATCAACACTGCAGCCCAATAGAGGTAAAGGAAGTCAAGTGAAGAATTAAAGGTCTTGGGTAATTTGTCATCATCTCTCAGAGCTCAGGGTCAATGATCTCTTACCTTTGGGTCGATTTTCTTAAAACTAGGATCTTCTTCATCCACCTCAAAGTAGAGCTCAGAAAGAGTGATGGAAAGGGTGCCTTTCACTACTACAGAGGGTGCCACAAGCTGAGCTGGTGTGCTGAGGGACACTGGACCTGCCAAAGCGAGAAAACACCAACAGTGTTCAAACTGAAAAGAACGCGAGTACAAATTATTCACTTTTCAGGCCAAGGACATTAAAATAAAGCAAAGCGCACAGCTCATCCTTAAAGAGCAAACCCCTTTTTGTCCCAGAAAAGAACATATGTAACAGATTTGCAGTGTCTCTGTGCTGCTGAACACTGAAGCTGCTGCAATTGCAAACTGCTGCATATATTACACAGAGCTGGCTTTAGCATGGCAGTCTTCAGCTTTTACTCAGACACATTTTCTGTCCAAGAAACTCCAAGAGTTGCACACCTTTGTTACATGAAGCATAGAGAGTGCACACATGAACACTTGAAATCTTACTGTCTGATATGTTCTTCAGTTGCTGGGAAGTTTTGATAGCATTTCACAAAGACAAACACAGCAGTCAAGGCTCAAAGTTGTCTAACTGCAAAGTGTTCCCTCATGGATGCTGGAAATCTATTGTTAAGGTTACACAATGTTATAGAGCCTAAAGTAAAATGTTTAAAGATACTTTGGATTCCACGTTAAGTATTGTTCAAGGATTCCATACAGTGTTAGTGTAGCTTGGGGACTGTGGGAGTAAACAGCTGGAGGGTTGGTTTCCAACTGAATGAATTTTTATTGGAATAATCACATCTCCACAGGGCTTATCACAGGGACAAATCAGACTACTACTGAAAACAATAGGTTCAGCATTATATAAACTAACACATACAGAAAGAAAACAGGTTAGGTTTGTCATCCAGCTGATTAAGAGGCAAGGAAATGAAGTTACATGGCTGCAGTATTATCTGACTTTTGTGAAACAGTGGAAGATATTAAAGTGACATAGACAATTTTGTTTTAATAAAGCATCTATAAATGAGGTACACACGTTCAGGTAATCAACGTGAGAATAACTGACAAAAAATTCAGATGAATTGTCATTTCCATCGATTGTTAGGAGGGCGATGGTCCTTAATCTCACATCAATCTCAATGTGTGCCACTAGGACAAAAGAAGAGATGCTCTGCTGAGATCAGAGCAGCTTTGCCCTCTATTCCCAGCGTACAAATACATTGTGTCTGCAGATGGGCATGAGATAGCTGTGAAACTGCCATGATTTCCCAAAGCTCACCCCCACAAATGAATGAAATAAGCAGCTATGTGTTCTTTTGCTGTCTCCCTTTGCCCCCTGTACATTAGCATGTAATCCAGAGGAGAAATAACATTTTTTCAATCACTCGCAGACATTCAATTACAGGGCAAGCAGACAGATGCAGAAGCTGGGGCAGTCCAGGTCCTGTAGAAGACCCCTGACAATTTCCACTTCATTTCTAACCCACACCACTTTATTAGTGAGGATTACTTCTTAATCCTATTGCCATTGTCAAGATTATATAATTAAACTCCCCTTTCACCTCTATTACGGTACGAATGTATTACTCAAACCAATGAATGAGTAATAGAAGGAAGCATAGAGAAGGCTGTTGAGAAGGAAGCTCGTGGTAGAAAGAGAAAAATAAAAGATTAATATAAAGAAATGCCTTTGCATCATTCTCCCATTACTGTATTTTACTTTACTCTTGCTATGCAGATTTTTTTTTTCCTTATGCTGCATTTTTAACTTTTTTTTTTTTTTAAGAGTGAAATGCAGTTCAAGGATAAGCAAAATGCCAATAAATAATCACTTCCAGCATTTTCAGTGAATTATCATATGCGTGATCCATATCAATATAAGAGTACACTAGCAGCTTCTCAGGGAACCAGAATTATCCAATAAATGGTATTTTTTCCTAAATTAGGTGTAGATGGAATACCAGATGAGAAACAAAAAAACACAGAGAAGTTTGCATTTTCTCTGTAAAACCCATGTTCCTCAAATAGCAATAACTCCCAATCTCTGGACCACTGGTTACTCTGGTTTTACATTTTGAACTGTACAGAAATGGACCCACTCCACTGAGATTGCAACATCAGCAAAGGTTGCATGTGATTATATAAAATTAATTAAGTTAAATGATTTGAAGTACAATTTCTTAGGAAGAAAAAAAAAAAGGAAGTCTAAAGGTACCATGGAGAGTCTAATGATCTCTATGGAGAAAGAACTTCAGTGGGGGGATGTCAAGGGGTTTAAAAGAGGTAAATCCAGCAAGTAAAATCCTTTACATGCAAGTAAATAACCAGTATGTACAATTTTATAGACTTAGGAAAAAAATTAAAGGTCTCCAAAGCCTTAAATTACAGGCAGCTTGTCTAATTGTCCACTAGGACTGATGATTTGAGTGGACTGAGGTCAAGAGAACAAAAGAAGCCCTTTTCAAGGTAGAGCTATTTTCTATGAGGAAGGTTTTCTAGAATAGCTATCCACTGCAGAAGCAAAAAGGCAGAGAAAGAAAACGCACAAGTCTCCACAAATAAACCTTCAGTATCTGAGGTGAACAGAAAATTATCTTAATGACGCAGTTATGGGAAGTGTGTTAATTATCAGTGTGTATCCCAAACCATGATTCACTGCAGAGATGGGGAGATCACAACTTCAACAGTAAAGAAGCTGAGGAGAAAATGAGATAGGTGACATTACCTGTCAAGTTCTCCACTTCTCTTTCCTCCATGAATGACATGATATCATCATCACCTTCCAAGAGAATCTCGCTTTCTGAGTTCTGGTTTCCTAAAACTTGACTCTTGATGGACTGCTTTCCTTTGACAAGTATATCCTCATCAGGAGCTGAAATGAGACAGGGTGCTGTCTGTCAGTGACAAAGGAGTGCAATTTTATTTTTTTTAAATGTAAGCTCAGGAAGAAAACTGCTTAGGACTAGCTGTGGGAAGTACCTGACTTAATCCTCTAATGTTAGGACACATCTAGTTTTAATCCTATTAAGCCTGCTCAAAATTATCCAGTGCTCTCTGCAGCGTTCAACTCTATTTCAAGTGTTTATAACAGAGGGGAAAAGGATACAGCAGGGGAAGGGAGTCTTCTTTGGGAAGTCTAGCCGGAGGAGGGTCCCGGCTGACCGGTGTGTCACCCTGACCCCCAAAACAACGCTCCGACCAAGGACACGGGACCGCCGCCGCGGCCACAGCGAGCACGGCCCTGGGAAAGGAGGCGCAGGACAGGGCCAGGAGCGGCGGGACCCGCCCGGGGCAGCGCAAGAGGTGGCCCCGGCTCCGGGTCAGCTCACGCCGGGAAAGCCGCGGCCGCGGGGATAAGGCGGAGCGGCGATGCAGCTGCCGCCGCGCATCCCTCCCGCTCCCGTTCGCGGCGAGCCGAGCTCCTGAGGCAGAAAAGCCCCCATCCCCCCGTGCCAGGGGGTGAGGGGGCGAATCTGCCCCGGGGTGGCGGCTGGAGGCGGAGAACAGCCTGCACCTGCTTCCAAGGGGCACGGCCACCCGGGACCCCGGCCTCCCACGGGGCATTTCTGGGCTCACGCCCGCATTTTCGGCATGGAAGTGGCCAAGCACGCTTGGAGCCGTGTTCCGCTCCGCACATGGTCACCGGGCCGATAAATGTGTCCCCGCCGTGCCCGGGCAGCGACATTCCCGGCCCCGGGAGCGCTCCCATCGCCCCCCGGCACTGCCGCCTCGGAATCTGCTCTATTTAAATCACCGGCTCAAAGCAGCGACAGAAAAGGGGGGGGGGGGGGGGGGGGGGGGGGGGG
>VZUI01043115.1:6549-26549 GCA_013401135.1 Cettia cetti
CTCCATTCCGTCCTCCTTTTTTTTTTTTTTTTTTTTTTTAATTTTCTTTTTATTAGCCTTGCTCCGGTTTTATCAAGGATTATGTAGTTGGCAGGAGGAGAGCGAGAGACTGGAAAGAGAGGGCTGTGGTGCTTTTGGGGTGGCTGCTGTTAGGGTGGGTTTTTTTGATGGTGTATTTTTTTTTTTTTTTCAATCGTGTTTCCCCTGGATTTGCAGTGGCTCGATCCTTAGGAGCGGTGATGGAGTGTTTAAAAAGATCATATGTAGCATTATATTTTTAGTTTGGTGGTGGATGGATGGAAGAGGTAGTGAGAAGCCTTTGCAGCCCTGCCTGTTGTTGGTTAGATTGAGGCAGAGACTTGGCTGCGATTGGGACGCGACTGTGACATGGGCATCGATCGCTTCCATTGAGAGCAATGCAAAAACACAGCCTGGGTATGTAACACTCTCAGTGCCATCAACACTTGTTTTACTTTATATTTACTGGCAAAACTGACAGAACGATCCGGAGTGCTTTTCTTTGAAATGAGGAATACAAACATTTGGATGGGAAGGTGCACAAAGAAGATCGTGGAAATAAACGGGGGGTTGAAGGTTGGGGGGTGTGTGGGGGGGAAGAGCCTTAATCATCATTGCTCCACTTCCTATTCAACTGCCTGTATTTAAGGAGTTTCTGTCTTATCTCTGCTGGGGGATCCTACTAAACTGGTTGAAATGAAAAAAATCAGACTATCAACCTTGAGGGACTATCTGCTAGTTTTCAGGGTTTGCGGTTTCAGCCGGTAGGAAGGCACACAAAATAAAAGATGGCTAGCCAGCTGTTTTAACCTCTTGCACCTGGCTCCAGAGCTGAGGCTCACCAGGATTATTCAGTTATTCGTGTTATCTGTGCTTGAATATTTATAGTGTACGATCTAGAGATCCACACAGTGCATTGTAGCATCTCTTTATCCTTTAGTCGTGGGCTTTTTGGACTTTGCCAACATAAACATGTATTCAATAGTTTTCATTTTTATGATAATGAACATAGAGAGTCAATGAAATATAGAAGGAAAAGTCGTAAATCTGCAAAAGTGAAACCTACCCAAGGAACAAAGAAAGGTCAGGTAAACCATCTGTGTAAGTCACAGTAATAGTACCTGCTGTTTGGTTTATGCAGTGATACTGCTTTATTATTCTCTAAAATGGAACTTATCCGCTAGATCAAGTTAAAACTAAAGGAAAGCTGTGGAGATGGCAAACGACATTGCATGCATCTTTCAGAATAGGGCGACAGATGTGTTCCTTGATTTTTGAATAGTTTAGGTTTATTTGTGAAGATAGTGCACCATGAAAGAACATATAAAGGGGGCTGAGAAAAATCACTGTTTAATATTGCAGAATTTACTGCTTCCATTCTGACCATGAGCCTAAATTTACACAATGAAATTTGATTATCTCTAATAACAATATTAGATCCTGCACTGGATGGATGAGAATTGAGGTGGTTTTGTTGATTGCAAGGGTTTAATGTTGCATTTCAGAATCTGATGTGGTTTAGCCTCCCTTCCATTAACTGGAAAACCCCTGAGGTTTTACAATTATTTCTTAAAGATAATACATTTAAGATTGCATTGGTAGGCTGAAGAAAAGTCATAAAGGCAAGAAGGGAAGCCCTTAATAACTCTTGAGATTCAGACATGTTCAGCAGTTAGATTGGCTCTGACTTCACCAAGGGTCGACAATGTGTCATTTCCATGAAGCCAAATTGCCCTCTGCCTATATGATATTAATGTGCAAATCAATATTTCAGGGATTAAATTTCCCTTCTTCATTTTTTATGGTTTCTACCTCAATAAGTCTCAAGTCTATTAGAAGAGGCTGGATGATTTAAAATCTTTCACTGCAGAATGGCTTGTCGTAGCCTTGTTTCACAGACCGGTTTTTTTGGATTTTCGTTATAAAAGACTAAAGGCATTCCAAAGAAGTTGATAGTCAATATAGGGACATGCTCACTGTTGTAAAGCCCTTGTTCGATTAAGAGCTAAAAAGGTATTGAAAATATAATATATATGCTTATATAATATATATACATTCTACTGCTTTAAAAATATTGTGTTAATCACCTATTGATTTATTTCAAAATCAATTGAAGCTCCTTTCTTATTAGTGATTTGTTCAGCATTCTTCAGCCTTGTTGTTAATTTTCTTAAGCAGCATGCATGAATTAATCTGCTGGTAGAATGTGTTTTGGTGTTTTTCTGAAGCATATTTAAACCCAGGCATTTTTACCTATTTAAGCTAAGTGGTGTGAACAGTTTATTATTGTGGGGGAACCAGAAGACTTCGAATTCAGCTTGTTTTGATGAAGCTAAGGGGCGTTTTGCAAATATTTTATGATATATGCTGATATGCTTATCAGTAATGTTTTTTGAGAGTTTCCATTGAATATTCAGGATCAGTTAAAAATTAAAATGGAGCTATCTGATCTGGAAGGAAACAATACATGACAGAAAACTTAAGTCAAAATATGGGGTTGTGACTTTATCACATAATCTTGGGAAGGCCCTACTGTCTATCATTTAGTGTTGTTTTATAGTCTTAGACCATCTGGACTAGGTTCCGCACAGCTGCATGAATTTCATATGTGATAGAACATTTTTTCCATTCAGTGTGAAATGTTCCTTCCTAAAAACGTACACCAGACTCGCTTAATTTAGTCTGCTAAAAGAAATGCACATGAAAAAGGACAAAAGGCTCTTTAATCTCTGCAAGCTGTTTGTTTTTCTTCAAGATTCCTGTCTGTTTGGGTTTGAAAAGTCATGTTTATTGAACAGATGATTCTGAGGTGTGACATTAAGATAATATATGATTTTTGTGCTAGTTTCTGCTCTCCTAGTTAATTTGCAGATCTACTTTTTATGCCTGTCAAAACACAGTTAATCTATTCTTATTTACAATTAATCTCAATAAAATTAATCTTAACTATGCCTTAGTCGGTAGCTTAAAATATCTAATTATATTCAATTAACTGCTGTCATAGTAATTAACACTGCTTAATTGCCTCTGCATATATTTATGTAAAGCTCATTAGTTACTGCTTGCTCTTTTTTCCTTTTCTCATTCCCATTTTTGTGGGTCTGAGAGCATTGACATAAAACCCAGTATAGTTTTTGACAATTTGGGTCTCGAAGCCCTGTGACAATGGCAATACATGTGTTTGTGACCTGTTAGGTGGGTAAATATTTGTGTTTTCATATGCAAAAAGGTCACCAGACCTGAGTTTCTAAAGTACTTCCAATACAGCTCCCTCCACCTCTCGGCCTTTCTGCTACCTCACCACATACAAAAATGTTTTCTAGCTTGTTGATAGAAATATGAGAAGCCAGGTTAAGCTTTGTGTTTATAAATGAAGAGCTTTTCTGCATCTGCCTTGGGGCTGTACCCAGAAGGCAGAGCTTTGCTACTCCAGATTCATTCAAAGGGTTAAAGACTTGGCCAAGGTTCAAACTGAGAAGCGCCCAGGGAAAGTGCATGTGAATATGTACAAGTTTCATGTAATTAGTGCTTAATTATATTAACATATGCAAATTGTCAACTTAGGAGCTTGTTGAGCTGGCAAAGATCAGCCAGGCACAATTGCTGTATTGTTCTGAAACAATAATGGATTTCAAGTTGGATTGTGAAAACACATAACTAGCTATCTAATTTAACTCATACCATGGTGAAATTTCATTAGTCTCCATGGAGACTGGTTTAATTGTGCTGACTAATGTTCTGGGCTGCAGAGTGTCCTAAAAAGAAAGCGTTGTTTGCCTAATCCACCTTACAATGACACTTGTTTGTACATGTTTCCCTTGTGTGAGAATTTGCATATGCAAATAAATAGTTTCTCTGCCCCATTTGTCATGGCTGTTCATTACCCATGAAGAGGACATTGTTACTAGGCTGTTACTGAGTCTCCCAAGACAGGATAGTGTCAACCAGTCCAGCCACATTCTTTCATAATTTGTTTCTGATTAATAGACCAGAGTGAGGCTCATTCTATTCAGGCCTCTGCAAAGGGAAGGTCAGTTCTGTCACTGAAAAGAGTTTCCGCAGCAACTGAAGTTTTTTTCTCTCCCTCCCCCTCCCCCTCGTCCTTTGGCTAAAATAATCATATTTAAAATAATGTATTCTTGCTCTAAGGAATACCGCCACTAATAATCTCTAGTTTCCTAAAGCAAAAGATAGGAAAATAAAGGAGATTCTGGTATTGGAATATTAATCCTGTTTTTGACAGAAAGGTAAACTGATATAATTGCTTTTCAGTCGAAGGAATGGGGGTTTATACAAGTGTGAAAGCATCGGAAAAGGATTAGCATTTTTTTGCATAATGAAAAGCTCTGTTGAATAGGGCACTGAATGGTTGACTGAATGACTGAGATGAAAGGATGATGAAAATGCAGGCTCCTCTTTCTTTATGCCTATGTTCAGCTCTCCCTAAAGTTATGTTTGTCCAAGACTTGAGAAAACAAGCAGAAGCTCAGATTTTAGCAAATTGCTAAGATGCCCTGAATTTACATCATCATGTGAAGTAACACGTACGAGAGTAGCGCAGCGAAAGGTTAAGAAACACGGGTTTGTATGGAAGGGAGCTCCAGGAACATGACAGGCAAACCAAATATTGACTATTGGGTATCAAGGATTCCCAGCACTTTGCTTGGGGGAAAGAAAGAAGGAGGACAGGGGCCAGCAGGGAGGGAGTGAGCTGCTTTAAAAGTTGCCAATGGAAATTATGCATCAACACATAATAATCTAATAAAAGTTTGGTATTCAAGGAAACAGGGCTTAGTCAATATCTGTTTTAATTATTAAACTGTTTCTCCTTTGGAAAAAGTTATGAATTCTGACTCAGTGCTAAGTGTTTAAGTGGTATAGGAGCCTTGCTGGGGAAAAAATTACTCTCTTTGCTTGCCTTTGAAAACAGAGAAAGCTTACCGAAATAGCAATTGATACATGCACAGAAGGAGCGGGGTGTTCAGTGTTACTGTGTCAGCGTACTCAGGTTGTTTAAAACATTTGGATTCCTGTAGATTCAGGTGGTGAGAAGGGCCCTGGCCTCCTCCTGCAATCAGTGCTGGCCCCCTCTGCCTCCAGCCAGCGCAGGATCAGGCCCCCAGCCAGGGCTGCAACTGGTTAGCTGTTGACAATGTGATCAGTGCTTCTAATTATGTTCTCTCAACAGTAATTAGGGCAGTTAAAATACCATAAGTGTTGAGCCACTTTTGAAAGTGGGAAGTGGTTCTTTTGTACGTATGTAAATCAAATGCAGTGTGAATAATTATTTGTATGTGTGCATATTAAATAAGCTCCCTTTTTTATCAGGTCAACATAATTACCGATTTAGAGCTACTGTGGAAAACTCTTGGTAGTCAGACTAAATATTAACTTGTTTCAGGGATTTTTTTCCAGTTTGCAGAACGTTTATTTGTAAATACTTGTGAGTTCAGTATTTGGCTTGATCTGATAATATTTAAACACTGGAGATGCCTCTAAGAAATTAGGATTGCTTATGGATAAATGAACCAAAATTGTAAATGCAGAGAGTGCTTGGGAAGATTAGTCACAAAAATTCTCTTTTTTTCAAAGATTAAGACCTTCTGGAGGTTTTAGAATATTTTGCTGCTTACTTTATGAAATTCCTTGAAACTTCTTTGAAAGAAATATGCTTAGGGTACATCTTTCATTCTGGAAAGGGCTTATTAGTGTATTTCTATAAGAAAAATGTGCTAATTAAAAAAATAAATTAATTTATATTTTAAAATATTGTTAACCAAGCACCATGTGTTGTCTCTGGCAAAGTTCCAGCCACTGTAGAACTGGATAACACATGGGTTAATAATAACTTATGTGATGTCTGCATTCTTTCTGAATGGGCAGAAACCCAGCACACCGAGATTCTGAGATTCAAGATTTTAAAGAATAAGATGTAACACAAAACATGTTTATGTGGACAGATGCACAGGTAGGAGAAACTAAGAAATGTATGAGTTGCTTTTACTGAATAGGTATAACAAACCTAGTAGATCTTGTTTGGTAGTTGTTGAGATTTGTTGTTGTTTTTGAAAGGGGTAATAAACATATTTATTGATAGCAGTGTTTTGCAGACCTGTAGAGGTAAACTTGTTTTGCATAAGTAAAAGCAGGAAGTTTAGTCTATAATGCATGTCATCCTATTCCTTTTTTATAGTCAGTCTATAGCAGTTTTATACCAGTATTTTCATTATTATTGCAGATTTTGCTGTGTTCCAAACTATCCAGAAAAGTTTGCGCCAGACTGAAATATGGCAGACTTGTTGAAGAATTATGTTTTCAGCTTAAAAAAAATATTCTTAGGGATGGTTTAACTAAGTTATATGGTCAAAATAAAAGTTTCCTGTATCAAGACACTCTGTTTTATATTCACATTACTCAGAATCGGCTTTCAATTAAAGAAGGGAAAAAGGAGAGAGAGATATATATTTAGATTGCAATTTGTCTGAATTATATTTAATTTGCTTCTTTGTATTTTTGACAAAAATTTTAAAGACACACACAGAAGCTGGGATCTCTTTACAGACAAATCTAGCAGACTTTTAATATTCACAGTGATCTGATCGGTTATCCCAGCTCCTAAGAAGACGTTGTAGTCCTTCAGGTCAATAGTTCACAAACTAAAGGCTGTATGTACATGAAAGACCATGGTGACTCTGAAAACAAACGTTTACCACATAGGCTGCAGCAGTGTCTGCAGAACAAGCAATGTGCACACTAGATATACATTTAAAACTGTATTTAAATAGACAAACATTCTGTTTCTGCAACAAAGAAATACATACAAAAGGCCTGTCTTGATGTATGCCTATGACACATAAAACCAAAAGAACTAGATTCTTCTTATTCACCCCCCAAAAAATTAACAATTTCTTCCCTGAGACTAGAGGATTAATATGGGTGTAAAACTGGCAAGACAGACAGATTCGATATTAGTGGAAAAAATCAGGCCTGTAGTTACCACTTGACAATAATCCCATTAAATGAAATTTGAAAGGTTTCATCTCCTCTTTTTTGTACTACCATTTCCATTTTTAAGGAAGGCACAGAAGATCTGTAAGTAAGAGGTTTTCCAGAAAGTCTGAGGGGGGGTCAGTTCTCTTCCTTTTACCAGGTAACAGCAGAGCTGAGGGTCTGTGAGAGGCTGCTGCTGAAGGCTTGCTCCTCCCTGTTTTGACACTGAGGCTGCCTTATAAATTCACTTAATCTGAGATGACAAGGCACCTGTCACTGGTAGTGCTCCAGTGTTTGGGGCACTGATGGAAACCTGGAATAATCCCAGTTGTTTCCACACTTGTCCCAGAAGATGGTGGTGTAACAGATAAGAATAATCTCTTTTTCACAGCAAAAACATTACTTCTGTCTGTGGGGGATGGTCCTTTGATTTTTGGTATTCAGAGGACCAGAGCTTTCATAACAAGAGAGGGGGAAAAAAAAAAAAAATCCTTGGATTTGCCACGTGTCACATGATGTTTCCAAATGCAGGTGGTTTGCCTGCTTGAGAAACCATGGCTGTCCACCTTTGATTAAGATTCTCCTTGTTTACCACCTAACACTTCCCATGCCTTCTCCACTCCAGAAAATAAGGTTCTGAGTGAAAAGTAGCTCCTTAAACAGGGAATTTATTCCTGTGGGTTTTACTCAGGTCCTTTTCTTTCTTTTTTTTTTTCTTTCTTTTTTTCTTTTTTTTTTTTTAAATTGGAATATGGTTATTGATTTTGTTTACAGCACCAAGGGTTTAAATTAAAGAAAATGTAACGTTTCTGAAATAAATTATTTAATTGTAGGGCATATGTCATCCCTCAGTCTCTCACTTCCTTTGAGTTTTCACAAACTGTTCACAAAAAAACCCCAACTTCTTTGCTATTGCAGTGCAGTTATCTCTGGGGTGGGAAGTGCCACCCCGCGCACACAAAACCACGAGCTACTCTGCTAAAACAAAGCAATGTGCTTTGGGACTTTTTCCAGCAGGAGCAACCGATTTCTGTAGGGAAGAAGAATATGATTTCTCACTGAGTCGTCTGCCAGTGCACTGGGACAGACATTTTGGTTCCAGTGAAAAGCATCACTGGCATTTCAAGTCCTAACTGGTCTGGCCCGTGGATTCCTCTCTACTTGCCGGGTGGTTTCCGCAGTGTTTTTGCAGTTTACAGTTTTGACTGAGGGCCTGTTCCAAAGTCCAGCGCCGCCTCATCGATTTCCCCAGGTTTGGATCAGGCCCTTGCGAAGAAGCGCGTCATCTGCTGAGGCACCCGCCGCAATTCCAGCAGCGGCAGGTCAGCGCGGCCAGGCAGCCGCCCCCCGGCCCCTGGGGGAACGCTCACCGAAATCACAGCCTTCTCCCGAGTGGGCGGAAAGGCAATGAGAGACAGCAGAGGGGAAAAAATGTTAGTATTTAAATATAGCAGAAACTGGGAGCCTGACAATAACTCAGCAACTACAGAGTCAATTCAGCCATCTGGAGATGGTGACATGTCAAAAAGGGGGGGCGGGGGTAAGAAGAGGCGTTCTGAGGGAGAGAGAGTACTTAAAAACGAAGAATTTCATTCCATGTTGGAACCTATTCTTCATGCAGGATACAGCTTTAATGTTGAACAGCATAGCTCTCGGAGTGGTTTTGTGCATCAAAGACGTACATACTGCAACACCTAATGTCATGCCACAGCTGGATTCTAATGTTCCTGGACCAGATTTGCTTGGCCCAGCAAAGAGTTTACTGTTGAAATTAGTTTGATTTTCAGTGTTATTATTATTTAAAAATAGATTTTGAGGCTGTTTGAAATTTTAAAACACTTTCAGTGGTAATGATTTATAAACATTCCTGATTTCAGCTGTAGCTGTACAGAAGGGTTGAATCTGCTCTCAGCATATTTTTTACATGATTTTAATAATTGGAGGCAAATATACTGCATATCTTTTAGGTTCATTTAAAAATCTATGCAATTTAAACAAACGCTGAATTGTGTAATGGTTTGTCTGGGAATTACTTAGGCTGCACAGCATAATAATATTTTATTAGCTGTCATTTGTTTTCAAGGAAGAAAATGGTGATTTTTATGTTGTGTGTTATGTGAAAACTTGGCACTGAAACAGGACAGTCCCCAAATGTGAATTTCTTAAAAAGGTGGGACAGTAGTTGCCCAAAGGTGAAGACTTGAGAAAAATTGGGGTAGGTCATTTCTTTCCTGAAATGAAGCAGGGTACAGATTAGGAGCCATTAAGGTTTGCCAGGAGTTGCTGGTCATAGAAGCCTGTTTAAGTGCTCACTGTCAACAAGGAAATCATGGGCAGCACTTAAAGTGGCTCACCTCTGATTTATTCATAAACCTCACACGAGCACTTGGCTTTGTTCTTGCTCTGGTAAGGGGGAACTGATGCCAATAAGAACAGGAATAAAGAGCTTCTTGCATGGTCCAAAAGTGAATAGCACTTTATCTCAAAGCATGACCTCCATTCCCAAGATCTGTTGTGTTACAGTTGACTCTGCTAGATGTGTATTCTCAGATGAATTGCTAGAATACCTTACAACAAATATATACTTTGTAAAGCCTCTAGATGTAACAAGAACCGTGTAACTGGAACTTAGGTTCTAACTTGACAGAAAGGTTGTGGTATTCATAGGGAGCTGAGCGATTTCCGTTTCAGACAGTGCTCTATGTTGGTGTTTTTAATGTGAGTCAGAAAACAGTGTGATTATGTGGCTGTGATTCAAATGAAAATTTTGTATTCTTTAAGGGATTTATTTGAGAAACATATTTTGATAAGAGCAAACGCACAGAACGTGAAGTGATTCAGAGACTAAAAAGGAAAAAAAAGTTGACTTTGTTTTTAGGCATATTTGATGGCTGCTGCTATATTTTTGTTTCTCTAAAAAAGGCAAAGTAGTGCTCACAGTCCGCAATGGGGGAAGGGACCTTTTGAAGACGGTCAACTGCCATGTTTGCACTGGGGCAGAGGTTGAGTACAGTTACTTAAATCCCCAGAGAAACATTTAGTTAACGCTAGACTCTTTCTGATCCCGTCTGAGTCTGGTTTTCTTTCCTGCTTTTTAATGAAGTTTGTTTGTTGCTACACTTAGGTTATGTTTTTAAACTCACTTGCATTTTCACAACAGATTTGACCAAAAGAGTCATAATGGAAGACAGTGATGAGAGTTAATGATACGTCTTTGATAAAGCAGTCCTCGTGTGCAATCTGATCACAGCCATCAGCTCATTTGTCATGGCTGAAGTGAAAATGTCAGGACCAATGAATGTATCAGTGCTGAAGGGGGCGAAAGGGCTTTTGGAGACACTTTTGTGCTGGGAGTGGGCCATAGCTTAGATGCAGCTCTAGGGAAATACTGGGATTAGCCAACTCTGTGCACAAATCCCTAGCATAACAGAATTAGTTGGGAAAATGAGGTTTGTTAGGGGAAAAAAAAAAAAGAATCTGTAGAACTGCTCTAGGCTTCAGCCCAGGAACTATGAAAAGCAGTAAAGCATTTTATTAAAATAATTTTAGCAATGTGAACGTGTGCACATTCCAGAGAAAATCACCACTAGTAGCCAACATACTAACACAACCCATTCTAATGCATTTTGCATATGTATGTGGGTTTCCTTCTAAAATAATAATTAAAAAAAAGTGCATTAAAAAATTACAGTGTATACAATCTTAAAAGAAGGTTTACTGAATTTTACACAGTGGAAATTTATGCAACATTAAAATACGGACTGATGCTGATGATCATTTTGCATGGGTTAGTTCAAATAAAATATAAGGATAGTCTCCCTGCTGCAGACACTTCTTTACTCAGGGGGTAATTCATAATATAAAAACATACTGATTGCCAAACTGGGATGCTGTGGTGGGCAGCCTTTTCTCTCTTCGACTAGTCTGTGCAAAATGCTTCTGAAGAATATCACAGTAGGCAGATGTAGGATAACCTATTGTATATGCCTGCCTTGGCAAGATTGCAAATGCAAATTTTTTTAGACCCCTGAAAAACAAGATTTAATATCCCTTACAATTTATGCTTTTGTTTTTGTTTTGTTCACATTCATTACAATAACTCTGGATAATTTTGGCAGCCAGTTTCCATTTTTTTTTTTTTTTAAATCTTGGTAGATTAATGATTTCAGTGGTATCCTTCAGCAATGAATCCTACTGTCTAACCCCTTTGCTCCTCTCATCATCAGGTTTTAATTTGTCACAGCTTAGCTTTCTTGGAAACCTGCTACTTGTCTGCTGGAAAGCTTTGTCTTGCTTCCTGTTACATACCTAGGAAGTGCACGGTGCTTTTCCCACTGCGTTGTGCATAAAAATGCTGAAGAGATCTTGATTTCTTTGAGGTCGGGATCCTTCTTGCCAGACCTGTTCAGCTGATGTGGAACAGTGTAGGTGTTTAACCAGGTAATCCCACTACCTTCACTACACCAGCCTAAGAGGAATGAGTGGGAGTGAGTTCCATCTCCAGGGCATGGAGCAGTTACTAAGAACTGTCCAGATACTAGATTTGTGTAGCTAATTGTCTGTCGGGCTACACCAGTTAATAATGGCTATTTACCTGCTTTGCTGTATGCCCCATGTGTTTGATACTGCAGAACAGGGGGTGTTTTAACTTCCCAGATCTGCGCTGAAGACGTTCAGCTGGCTGTCAACGCTGGGCTGAGCACAGTTTTTTCCTTTGTTTGGTGTTACTGTTAAAGGTGCTGCTGCAAGTTTATCATCTTTCCTTTGGTTTTAATGGGAGAATGAGAAAACAAATTACCTCCTCCGTTGTATCACTGGTCTGGTGGGTGCCACCATTCCACAAGGCCTTTGAGCGGGAGCAGCGTGTGGCGGTGGCAGCGCCTGCCCTCGCCATGCTCTGGGTTATTTGTGCGTCTGCGCTGCTGCTGTGTGATGCACAGTGTTTGTCCATGGCGGGAATCTCGCACTTCTTATTTCTCTCCCAAAACTTGGGCGTAAGTTTGGGAGCAGGCAGAATGGGTGCGTATGCTGATTGGAGCGGGTGGAGAGGAGGGGATGCATGGCAGAGCCTTAGGCTGAGGCTCAGGTACCAGGCAGTTGCCTCTGGTAAGCCCAGTCTTCCTCGCAGCAGGCTTGCAGCTAGCATGTGAAACCAGCTCTTGTGGTCATGGGCTTTGGGCCCACGGTCCTTCTGGGCCTTCTCATGCTATGAGTGTGGCCACAGGGACTAAAGATACCAGGTAACCTTGAGTCTGGCATAAAAATGTGTAATAAAGCTGCAGCCATCAGTCTCTAAACCCCAAACACTTCCCTGTTTATGGGTGTCAGTGTGAGTGGCAGCAGGAAAGTAATTTATTTAATCTAACTAGTACTTATCTTTGTTAAGAGATTTCTTCCATTTCATGTACAGTGGATTGTCCTTTTTCAGATAATGTGCTTGTACAACCTTTTTTTTTTTTTTTTGTTTAATGCTATTGATTTACAATATTGAAGTGATATATCTGATACCTGTTTCCTGCACTTTGACTGTACGTAGTCAAAGAAGCTGATGGGATTCTTCCCTCCCTTCCACAAGCCTTTAGCTGTTTTAAATGTATAATTATAATTGCATGTCATTTGATAGCTGCACTAATTGCTGCCAACCATTGTCTGTTTGCACTTAATGCTGAAACCTGATCAACATCCTGCTTTGGTTGATGTTTGGTGGTAAACTTTAATTAACTCTTATTGCATTGAAGAAGAGCTCAGTCTCTGTGCTAACTAATCATTTACCTTCATTATGTCCTGACAGCTCCACTTGTTCCTGGTACTAATAGATACACCAGTCAGTAAATAAACCTGCAAACCTTCATGCCTTCAAGTTGTTCCTCATTGATATTTTGTTGCTTAAAGTATAATGGCGTAAAGATAATTATTTCAGTTAGTTTTGTATCTCTGCTTTTCCAGACACTGATCTCAAATTGCCTTTTTCATGCCAGACAATATAATTTTAATAGTAACTGTAGATTTAAGATAACATTATTCCTTCAGCATGGTTCCTATATACATGCATCTTTTGAATCAATACAATTAAGCTTGTCTCCTGTTGGAATTCTTGTAATTATTTTTCTTGAAATACTTTTCCTGTAATGATATTGAAGTTAAAGTAATCAGGTTACTGGCAGATCATGTAAAATTCAACTCAAAATTGCTGGCTGCTTGATTTTAATTTGTCTGACATCAAGTTTGTTTGAAAAGGGATAATATGTGGTTAAACCAAGGAGCTTATAATTATGGTTGACATTTGTTTGTTTATAATGAAATCTAATTAAAGTTCATACATTTTAAAACACCAAAGTTAATTACTGAATTGCTCACTTCACTTATGCACAGCAGTCAAATTAACTTGCAGAACAAAAAAATGACAAAAGACTATGCATAATAAAAACAAAATGCTCAGCTGATCTTGGCAATACAAAACAAATTTGCCATGATAATATTCTAGAAAAAAAAGTGCTTTATTAATAACTAAACTGTTTAGAAAACGTCCTGTATTTTCACTGACCAGACTGACTTTAATACAGAGTAATATTTAAATGTTCCACATGATTTATAATACCACAGCTTTATTTTTTTTTTCCAGATGCATAATTGGAAGAGTCTTGCAGTCTTGTAAATCTGCTCAAAAGCAAGATTCTTTATATTTTGTTTTCATCAAGACTCTTTCTGAACTTATCTGGAGTTGTGGTATCTCCCTGAGACCTGGACTGTTTGCTTGAGTACCTGCCTCCTAGTAAATTTTAGAACCATAATTGCAGCATTTTTTGCATGCAAGCAAAAAATTACTGTGGCGTTTATTTCACAGTTTGTTTTGAGACAACGAGGAGGTTAGGTGAATACCATAGAGCCACTCTGACTCCCTAGTCATTATTTGTTACTTTTGCAATCCATTTCTTACCTTGCAAATATGCTGACAGAGAGCACATCCAGACTTCAGTAAAATCACAAAGCTTGTGGTAATTCACACTTTAGATGATTATACTGCTCTATTTTATATCATTAAAGTATTTTTAGTATACTTACTTATGTTAATAATACTTTTTTTTTAAATTAGACCTAAGTTTAATGAAGCAAAAACCTACATTTCTGTAATTTTTTCTTAAGAGCTGTGAATTCAAATGATCTCTTTCATAGTGTGTGAGAACAGGTGATGGATCCAGGCACATTATTTTTCATGAAGATAATTAGGATTAATTTTCTAGCCGCTTTTATTTAATTTAGTTCCATGTGAGTTTAAAACAACATCTAATGTAAACTAACTTTGGTCAGAGTTAAAGAGATTAAATGGTGAAAGCTTTACAGATTGGGAGTATTGACATATGAATAAACACAGTAAATATGATTTATTAATTCCTAAAATGATTGATGCAGTGAAGTACTTTAAAGGAAAAAGGAATATGGATTCAATAGCTAAGCTTTATATTTAGTGGGATTATTAACTTGAACTTCCAAATTTAACAGGGGCTTGGGGAGTGAAAATGGAAAGCATGGGGGCTCTTTCCATTAATGGCATGCTTGTAAAATTGAGTGTAATTTACATAACCTTTCATAGTGTATATTGTGTGTGTTATAATACAGGATCTGATTGATTTGTAAATTAATATTTATTTAGTAAAAGAAAATCAAAGGGATTAAGCAGTCATCATTTTAACTCTAATCCTGCTTTGCATAGATGAGACAAAGGGAGGTGATTAATGCTCTAATATTCACTGGGTCACTATCATTCAGCTGCACCTTTCTCCATAAAGAAAGAAAGGCAAAAAGTTGATGCTTTCTCCTAGTATTGGCAAACAAGAGTTTTCTACCAATACTTTACCTGATTAGGCCATTCTTCATCACTAATGAAGTAATCACTACAGAACCTGTGTCAGGTGGTAAAAATATGGTATGAACGTGAGAATTAGAAGGATAATTACAGTTCATGTTCTTGTCTCACACCGATGTGAGCTATTAATATTCAGTTAGAACAAATACATGCAAACTAGGTTGGCTGGAAAAAAAAAAAAGAAGCTAAATATATTTGCAGAAGTAGCCTAAGACATAGGCCTATCTTGCATAATGATTACAACATTTTCCTAAAACAACAAAACTAAACAACAACAAAAGAAACATATTGCACAGTAGCTTTGTCAAGCTGGGATTGCTGATCTTGCTTTTAAAAGGAGAACAGCTGCAGTGGTTTCATTAAAGCTGTGGAAAGAAGACAGGAGAGTAATGCAACAGTTCTTCACCATTACAATTAAATTAAAAATTCCAAAGCCTATAATAGCGTTATGGCCATTGTGTACACTTTCCCGTTGCTTCTTAGGATAGAAAACAAAGAGGCAAATCCTATCCTGACAGTGAAGGAGAGCTGATCAGCCTCAGGAGATTTCATTGTAAGAGTTTAAAAATCAGCTGGAATGATGTTCGGTATTAGCCTTTGTGGATAAGGGGAACATCAGAGAAAATAATCGAGTTGAACAGTACACTCAAGTTTGTCTTTTGCAAACTTTTCCATCCCCCCTCTTGTCCTTTCAGTGTACTGTTTTAGATGCATAATATATTTCGTTACATCCCTCTATTCAAACTTAATTACCTTCTCCCCTTTGTCGTGACATGGGCGGAAAGTTTTTGCCGTGTCAGGAGAGGTCGTCACACATTCTTTTGCAGTTCTCTTCATTAATTCCTTCTTGCAGAAGCATTTTCTATCGTGCTGGGAAGGTAGAAGGGTGTAATAGAAGAGCCCTGAAACATCAGCAGGAAGCTCTAAGCTGGTTAATGCAGTATAATTGTCTGGACATAGACTGGTCTTTGTTTGTGTGGTTCACTTCGAATCAGCTGTAATTAACTCCAGAGTGTTTCCAGATTGCCAGCAAAGAAAAATTACAGCTTTTCTGTTTTAAATTGGAAAGCTCACAAAGACATTAACTATGCAGATTGCTTTTACTTTGATATATTTCTATCCCATAAGAAAAAGCTTATTTGGCTCTTTTATCCCCCTCCACCCAAAATGTGCTTTTGTTAAGTTATTTGATATAAGATCTATTAGAGTTTAATGCCTACTTAATAGTTCAGTCTGAAAATTTTTTTTCTTCATATCATCAACCACTCTAACACTTTCATTTGTCTCAACCTATTGTTTCTTAGAATGTTTTTTATTTGCCTGGGGAGAAAGGGACTGGTGTGTTTGTTTTTTGCTTCTGCACTGGGCCCAAGTTTCTGATAAATGCCTAGATGGCTTTCTGTACAGGAGGATAAACTGCTGTGTGTCTTTTGCACCAAACAGGCTGAAATTAAAGACACCTCTGCATTACACTGACCCACCTTCTCTTTCCTGGCAAATTTAAGCTTCAGTAAAAGAAAATATCCATAGTAATTATAGGACAGGTAGCTTACCTGTGTTTGGATTTTTCAAACAAGTGATTGTGGGAAAATGGGCAATTTAAAATCTGTTCAACTCGTGGTCAGCTAAGTGCCTACCACACCCTGTTAAAAGGTACTGTGTACAGTAGTTTATAATTATGGATTGCAGCATGGGCTAAAACGAGAAGCAGTGTGAGCAAGTTTCTAGCTAATCTAATGCATCTAATAATACAGCACTATACACAAAGGATCTGTCAGCAATTGATGCAAAAAAAGTCCAACCAAAATCTTTTTTTTTTCTTCTTTCTTCTGAATTTAACAATAAGGAATTTAAGCCTCAATGTGGCTTTAGCAACCAAAGAAAAGAAGCTCTTGGTGTCTGCATAATACCACTTTGATGGATTTTTTCATCAGTCCTCTGTACGTGGCAACAAATAAACAAGTATAATTATACTTGTGAAGGCCTATTCATTGCTTTGTCAGGATTAGATATATGTGCAGTTTTCACACTGAGCCTCTCTTTTGTCTTTGCCTAACTCACTATGACATATTGATAGAGGATTTGGTATGGGGAAAAGGCCACAGCAGAGACAGTGATGACCTTTTGGAAACTTGATATAATTCAGGGATTTTTATTTATTTTCTTTTTTCTTTTTTTTTTCTTTATTTTTTTTTTTTTTTTTTTTGGGGGGGGGTGAAAGATTTCTTTAACTTGTTACCAAATTCAGAGGCAAGTGTGCAACTTTTAACCCATTTTTACCAGAGTAAATAAAGAATCAAAACTGTTATGAGATGGCTAAAAAGCAGATGGGAATAAAAACAATAGGCTAAGAAGCCTCTTGGTCTTCTTTCCCAGCACTTAGCACTGTGGCTAACCTAGCATTCCTTTCCCATTATTCCATCCTCTTGATCAGATCACGTTCTTTTTAATCATTTCACAAACACTGTCTCACTGGACCGTAGAAGAGGGCTGGGACAATCTCAATTAAAAACCAGAGGTAAAACTGGCATTTGTGATTCTTTGTTCTAATGGAACTCTGCATTTTAAATGCAGAGGAATTCTCCTATTGTTCAGAAAGCACCCCCTTTTCATTAGCAAATCTGGCTGTAGGTGGGTTTTTGTAATTTAGCTGAGCAGAGTTTAGAGCACAGTTTCTCCAGGAGGAAAGCAGAGGTTAGCAATTTAAGGTTTTCTGTATATTGGCCATTAGTTCCGAGAAAAGGATTTATATGATCAAAGTTGGTGGCCTTGTGAATTACTGAGAGAACTTTAAATACTAAGCAGAGCGGCAGGTATGTATTTCTGTGAACTCAGCTGATAGCACTGGCAGAGATTTGATTTTTTTTCTTGATGTCTTAAGGCTATACAGATACGTGCTTAATATATATCCATTTTGCTTTCTCTTTCTTTTAACTGTATGGTTTGCATTGTGATTGCTTTTGTAAAGAGGATTGAAATCTGTTGTAGAGACTTTGTGGAAAAATGTTTGTTCTGTGGCAGTCCTTGTAAATTTTTTTATCTATGACTTTGTGAAACTTCGTTATAACTGTTGCAGAAGGTCCCTGGGAGGAGATTTTTTTCAATTTTTCAGTATTGAAGATGCCGTACCCTCTAATGGATGCATGTTCTATCATATGTTATGCACAATCAGTAAATTATGCCAGTAATTTCTAATTCCTCATCAAGGTATAATGATTTCATCTACCTTATCTGATAGCAAACATGGCCACAAAGACTGTAAACAGCTCAAGTATGGAAATATACATTATGGTTTCTCTCTGTGCTGCTCCTCAGTTCAAAGATTTAGTATTTGTTTTAATTGGAATGAAATATACTCGTGTTTATACAATTGTGATCAGAGGGCTGATGTCATTGTTTAGTACTGATTAATACTGAAGTTATATAAGGAGACAACTATAAATGTGAAGCTTGTTTAAAAATGTTGATTAAGTAACAGAAAAGATGTTATGACACTTGTTACTGTGCTGGTTTTGTTTTTCACTTTGACTATGTGGTGGAAGGTTTAAAAATATAGTTTAGTTTTGCTAAATTTTTTTTAGTGAAAATTGCAACAGCACAACTGTTCAGCAAGGGGCTGTGGGAAGAAGGGGAAGGGTGAGATTCTATGCTGCAGAACCCATTTTGTATCTGCCTAAAATTACTTTCTGCTCATAAATGCCATCTGGCCCCAATATAGTGTGCATGCCCATGATTGTAACTGGCAACTGTTTCTGTGTGTGTACAGGACACTGTGATGCTGTGGGATACCATAATACACTACAGTATGGGTGAAGCCCACTTTAAGCAGAAAAGGTTAAATGGAAACCCTCAGATATGGCTAGAATAGTTTTAGGGAGTTGCATCTGGTTCCATTTGCTGTATTAACTCCTTTTTATCGGTTAGTTTTACCTACTAAAGAGGTTTTACCCTGACTGATCCTTTCATGGCACTGAGTGGGGCAGAGGTACTGCACATGCATCCCTATATCATTGTTGGGAAAAGAAACAGAAGTACTATTGCCTCTTTTTCAGTGCAATGGCCCAAAAGGCTTCTTGTACACGTTGTGTTCCAGCTGCATGTGTGTCTTCATGCTTGCATATGTGTTTACATGTGGCTGAAATAGCCTCACTAGTGCAGTTGCTGAGTGGATACATGTAAAAATACTTTGTACCAGCATTGTTTATCCTTTTGTGTCAGAGTTGAGAGATATCAGTATGCAGGCATTTATACCAGTCCTCTACAGATGGAAGGGGCTGGGAGTTGCTTTCTGCTGCAACTCTCCTTGTGCAGCTTTTTTATCTGTAGATAAGGCCTTCGGAGGAGAACACGTTAGATGTGTAGGCTTTCTCCAGAATACATACGCTGTTTGTGCAGATTTGCCAAATGGGACGGTAAACATGGTTGTCTCTGGACTAATTAGAGAATTATTATGTTTTCATGCTCATTGTGATCAGATTATTTCAAAAGATATTTAAATTGCATGTGTGCCACGAGCAAACTTAACCTGGTTCTCATCAGTGATTAAAATTACACACCAAGCTTTGTGACGTTTGATTCAGGAGCAATTAGGCTGTCATCTTAGCCATCTCAGATACCAAAACTAATTTTGATTCATTTTCATTCTATGCAAATCTTCTGATGTATCTTAAACTGATCACTTCCTCTCTCTGATGTAGCTGACAAGATCAGATTTGATTACACTTAAAAAAAAATTAAGCAGCTATCCTTCATGCTTAATATCTCAGTGACCTTCGTTGAAGCCTTTCTAGGGAAGGATTTTTTTTTTTAATCCCCAAATCACACTGAGTGATTTTATGCAGGGATATAGCACCTGTCTATTATGTACATAAACTTATATTGTCCAGCTGCACAAAATTTTTGAATTAGATTTCCTTTTCTTGTAAATGAGAAGATGTAGAAAAAATTAATCCTTCAGATAGCTAAAACAATACTTTTCAGGATTTAATCAAACTTTTGTACTTAATTGAAAACTTATCTGATAAATTGGTTACTGCTTTCGTCTAAAATTAATGAGATCTATTGTGCTGACTTATGAGTGGAATGAAGATTGCTTACCTCCTGCATAAAAGCAAGGCAGAGTCTATAT
>VZUI01043115.1:31549-72828 GCA_013401135.1 Cettia cetti
TTACTGCAGGAGAGCTGTCACCTTATATCAGTGACCCAGCGCTGAAGCTATTCCAGTGTGCTGTTTGCAACAAATTCACCTCTGACAGCCTGGAGGCCCTAAGTGTGCATGTGAGCAGTGAGCGCTCACTCCCTGAAGAGGAGTGGAGGGCTGTAATTGGAGACATCTACCAGTGCAAGCTCTGTAACTACAACACTCAGCTCAAAGCGAACTTCCAGCTTCACTGCAAGACTGACAAACATATGCAGAAATACCAACTGGTGGCTCACATTAAAGAAGGCGGCAAAACTAATGAGTGGAGGCTGAAGTGTATTGCCATTGGCAACCCAGTTCACCTGAAATGTAACGCCTGTGACTATTACACCAACAGCGTGGATAAATTGCGCTTACATACTACCAATCACAGGCATGAGGCAGCCCTGAAACTCTACAAGGTAAGTCTGTGACAGTGACTCCAGACAGCAGCAAGCAGGCTGGGAAATTAACCCTTGCAGTGCTCAGGGAACAGGACTTTGGTTAATTAGTGGAGTAAACATTTATTGAACATGCATATAGTCGAAAAAAAACTGCAGGTTAGTCAGGGAGGAGTGCTCCAGATGAGTCACCTGGGGATCATTTAGGAGGCACTTTCAGCAAACACAGGGTCCAGTTGTTTTGTTTTTTTAAAAAGTTCTCTCATAATAAATGACTAAAGGTGGTTTACATCTCTCATAAACTTTTCAGACTTTGTCCATTACATTTTGATCAGAAGCTTGACCAAGATTATGGAAAATGATGTTTTTCCCATACTGTGCATAGGGAAAGGAGATCTCTTTCTGGAATATATATCTGTTTGCAACCATAATGTATCACAGCCAAGTTATTTTACATTGGTATTTTCAGTAAGCACATGCAATATGCCACATTATTACAAAGGATATTCAAAAGTAAGCACTGTCATCCTTTTGTCTGCCCTTCTTTTCCAAACCAGTAATGATTTTTCACAAACATGAAAGGGTGTGGTGTAGATAAATATGTTAGTAGAATGGCAACTATATTTTTATCTTTACTGGAAAAAACTATGTGGATATAATGAATATGTGGGAGTGATGAATACCATTTATTACACAACTTGTCATGACTTTTTCCAAACCCTAATTATGGGGTAACTTATTTTCTGCAGTGTGTTTACTGGATTGGCTTGATTGTCTTGGTTCATGTACAAAATATAACACATTCATTTCCAAGATGAATAACTTTGTAACTTATTAAAAACTTCTTTTGTCTAGGGGATATAAAAATTCAGGAAATATTGCAAACCATTAGTCACTGTAACAAGCTCTAAATATGATTAGAAAATCCATTTTGCAAGTGTTATCTATTGATTTATACTAGAAATCTGTGATAACTAAACTATCAGGAGTCATCTGCTGATTACAGCAACTATGCTGGTTTTCTAATCACGTTGAAGACCTGTACATACAGAACAAATATGGAAAACTCTCAGCAGACCTCTAGCTTAAGCAAGAAATAACATTTTTCTCATGTTCAACCATGTTCAAATGGTTGGTCTGAGCTAACATGTGCTGCATAGGTGGTAACATAGATTTTCATTTTATAACTTGGTAGTTGTAACCTTGGTGCATCTGCTGTGAGCAAAAATGGCAGTAACACAAGTTTTGGCCTATGATACTGCCTCACAGTGCTGGCTGTTCTGCTAATTTAATAATGTATTTTATTTGAATTGCATTTTTCCTTAATTCTATAGGGTGTTATTTTTTTGCTGTTTTTTTAAAGATCTAAAATCCCGTTATGAAAAGTATGAAAAGAGCTGAGAGTCTAATGACACAGCCTGCCTCTGCAGCAAAACTCCCTTCAGAGGTTCCTGCTCCTTGTCATCTGTGAAGCCATTCCTTGATTCCTCCATTTACACTGTGCAGCCACACTCTTAGTCAGGTTTAAAAAAAAAAAAAAAAAAAAAAAAATCAACACATTTTTGGTCCCCATCTGTAGGAGAAGGGAAGGCTTTTCTCAGATGGCTTCACTGCCAAAGCTTCTGAGACTGTTGAAAATAAGATGACAGTTGCCTATTTTTTTAATAAAAATCATAGTCACATGGTATACAAACTATCTACTCAAACCAGTATTTTCTTTTTACTCACTCAGCCTGGTCCCTAGACAAGCCTTCATCAAATATGTTTGAGTTTCCAGCCTGTCCTACGAAATATTTGGTGTGGGATCCCGGTTTGTTAGACGGAGCAGTTCAGTAGCATCTGTGTAGTTCAGCTATAGTACACAGCAAGGGACCATCACTAGCCTTTGGAGCTCAATCTTTGAATCACTTAAGGACATCCCGGTAGAAGCAGAATCCATAAACTCCCAGATACCCTCTAGGCTTCATGGCCTAAGGAGGACAATTGAAAGTGTCTGGCTGTTAACCGTAGGGTTCCAACTCTCCTGATGCATATATTTTTAAAGGACTTGTCCCTAGGATTGCTAGTGAGTATCTCAGCTTCTTAAAAATTTTCTGTCCCTCATGATTTCTTGAAGAATCTTGGAAATTTGAACCCCACTATGTTTAATGACTCTCAGAAAGCAGATAGCAATTACACACTCATACACTATTTTTATATAATTTCATTTTAAGGTTAATTCGAAGGAGAGTTGGGTCTCATTTAAAGTACCAGTTGGAGTATTAGTGTTATTTTTTAAGATTTGGGGTTGGCATGAAGTACTACAATGTGTCCCAAATGACCAAAATGTTCTAGATGTGTGTGCTCTATAATAGAATGTACTGCCTCTACAGTACATACATCACCTTTACTCTTAATTGTAAGTGTACATTCAGGCCTCAAGATGGAAATAAATGCATTTTTGAAAGTCTGTTAAGTTATCTGCTAGCAGACTTGATAGTTTTGTCATGTCTTGGTGAAGCTGTTGACGCCAAGAGAGTTGTAAACTTTTTTCTCTTGATACATCAGATAAACTTTTAGAGCACCTAAGGAAAAAAAGAACATTAATTTATATGAATAATAGATATATGCCTTGGGAGCAATATCGAATATTCATGAATTGTGTTTACATTGAAGCAGATCCTCTTTTTAAAATTAGGGTGCTGTGAATATGGTTTGGCAATAAAAAGTTTAATACTAAAACCATCTGAAAGCACAGAAAAAGGATCTGTGTCTTTGTTCTTTTGCTTTGTCAGGAACCTCAAATTTTTTTTTTCAGTCATTTATATTTATTTAAATGTTATTGTTTTGTGAATTTTCTTTTTATAAATATTGCCCTAACAGCTTGATTTTTCTCCCTGTGCTTAACTATTGATGGAATAAAAGGATGTCTTTTCATAGTCATAGCTTTTAAAGCAACCATGAACATCAGAGCTTTTCTTCTGAAGCTGTATAATTTTAGGCAGTACGGAAATGTCACTTTTAGAGTTAGATTCTAAATGTGGCAAAGTGGAACCTTTAGCTGTTTTCTAAGTTATTTAAAGAAGAAATGGCCTGGTTGTTCCTTACAGAAGTGCAGTATTCAAATGGTGTTGGTAATGTGGCTTCTAAGAACCAGAACAAAGACGGTCTTACCCTGAGTGAACTCAGCTTGGCCTAAATGAAATTTCCCAAAGACTTACTTTTGGAATTGTGGAGCTTGATATTAGCAAATTAAACCACAGAAGAGTTGCAAGTTCTTGGCATCATCCATCAAGAAGCATTCAGTGACTCCACAAGTAAACAGAGAAAGCTTCTATAGCAACAGAGTGTCTTTCCATTCTGCAGGAGGAAGCATTCAGCTTCTGCAGATTTGGGAAGCTGAGGCAGGACGGTGATCTGTCTCTGTGGATGTAAAATAGATATGACTGGAACTGTTCTTAAGGCAGCCATTTTGCAGCTTAGTCAAATAGCTTTTGATTCAGGGAACTGCATATATCATGTCCTGTACTCATAAAATAGTTTCCAAATATTTTTATTAATAAATAAATAAGTACAGGATAGCCTTTTGATAAGTAAACTGGAATGGCTGAAAAGAAAGTTTACTTAACCAAGTAACAAATGACATGATCAATTTCTAATCACAAATAAATATTTGAAGATAGTTTATCAAAAATATTATTTGATTAGCTGATAATGCTTTCAATAGACATTGCTTTTATACTGTATATTTACTGCAGTTTACATTGCGTATGCAACAATTTAGGAACTCAAGAAAAGTGAGGGGCAGCAGTTAGCAGACTAATACTCAGTTGTGCTACAACTACCTTGGTCTTCCTTTTATTGACCAATTATTGATCCACAACACTATTAATGCTATGATTTTTAAATTTTGGTGGATCACTTTACCTCCCATGTTCTCAAGTGGCAAAGATATTACCCAAAAGGAGTGACCTGATTTCAGTTTAAGAAGGTTAAAGGTTAAAGGTTTGCTCAAAGCATCATCTGCCTAGCTGCTTAACTTTAAACTGATCAATTTAATGAAAATCTGTTTTGCAGATGGTGTTGTAATGTCTTTGGCAGGATTTAGGCAGCTTTAACATTAGACGTATGCTAGTAAAAATTATTTCTTTATTTGACCAGAACAACACCTTTTCTTTTATGTTTTAAGGTAAAAGGCATGTGGGATATGGTATTTTGGCAAAGGACCCAGAAGCAGAAAGTGTTGATGGTCTTTCCATATGGGCTCAAAACCAGAATACCCCTATGTCTATTGCTAACAATGACTGAAGAAACAAACAAAGCTGTATTCATTTTTTTACCATAATGTTTTACTTTGAACCCATAAAAAATCATTTCAGTCAGACCTGTCCTTGGAAAAGGCTTGTCTCCTTTGCCTCGGGTGGAATGCAACAGCATTAACTTTTTTAACCTGGCAGAGCACACCAATTGTCTCTTTCAGACCTTATGTTTGTAGATCAGAAGTATTCTTTCCCTTGCTCACAAACCAAGCAGTAATTGTGTTACTTAGCTGTAGATACCATAAATAAGAAGGCAAATTAGTCAATCCAAGTGGTAAGTTTTATCTGATGGAGGTTGTCTGAATAAACAAAGAATTAGTTCCTTAGGAGTGTAAAGCAGAGCTTTGTGTTTATGTTTTCTGAGAATCAAGCCCTCGCAGTTTTTGCCAAGATAATTAAGTTTCAGCACAAGCATGTCTTTCTGTTTTCAGATGTATGCAATTCAATAGGAATTTCTTGGGCTGCTAATGCAATACTATTATATGTTAGCTTTGTAATTAGCTAGGACTCTATCCCTTTGCTGAAATGCGTTGTAGTATTACACACACAAGCATAGTTTGCCTGTAAGCAGTTATGAAAGTGGTGCCCTTTGTTTCATATTGACCTTCCGACTTATTTAAAAGAGAGTTTACAATGAACCTTTGTTTTGTCCTCAGATGATCATCAACAGCTTTCTGAAGAGCCTAATAAAATGAGAGAATCACAAATGTATAACATCACATATTGAAAGGGTGGAAGAACAAATGAGGCTTTTGCTGTATTTTATAGGATGGATTTATAATCTGTTCTTGGGTCACTTACAGCCAAGAATTTTCATGGTCAGCTGCTTGGTCCTGCTAGCTAGCATCCTCTGCAGGAAGGGCAAATACCATGCAGCACCTGCTCTTCAGCTGGGGCTCTGCATTGCTCTTTAAAGCGAGGTGTCCATTTCTCTGCTAGTTCAAAGTCAAAAGATTAATCAGAGAAGCTTTTTTTCTGCATCTGTCATGAGCAAGGCAGAGTAGTCTTCCTGGATTCCATAATGCTGTTTGCATATTTAGATTTTAAATCAGCCAGGAGTATTGAATGCTTTTTCTCATCTTTATCACGTGCAGGAGGCACAAGTGGGATTTAGTCCTTAGGTAACTTTTAGTGTAACAGTTCCCCAAGGAACACTGCTTGGTTTTTTCTCATTATCCTTGTTCTGGATGAAAGCATTGTTGTTAGGAATTAACAACTCGGGGGGGGGGGGGGGGGGGGGGGGGTGAAGTATATGCACATGGGGACGAATGGACTAACAGCCCAAATCACTTTGTTTGCTTTACTCTGTTTGGCATGAAATGTTGGTACTTCATCAGCTTGGAATTAACAGAAAGTCACATTCTTTTCAATACAATTGTCCTGCACTAACTTTAATATAAAATAAAATATCCTACAAATATGCCAATCCAATTATTTAACTGTCATTGTCCCAGTATGGTGGTAAAAGAGGTCAGGAGATTGTGCAGCATTGATTTGCATAAAAATCATTGTGGAAGGGAAATTGGAATATGTCTGCACACCTGAGGAGCCAAACCAAGCTTTGCTTGATGTTATTCTTTTTGTTTGTTTAGAAGAAAACTGTTTTCAGTGATAAAGAAAAGTTACTCAAATTTGTTCCTTAAAACATGCCTCATATAGAGGATAGAAGGTATTTCAATTTTTAAAGTCCTTTGAGATTTATGTTTGCTTAAGGTTTTAAATGTTTTATGAAATTTAATTTCCACTGCAAGTTTTAGTTACTGTAATTCAGATTATGCTGTTGTGCTTACATGTATAAAGAGAAATCAGTGTTCAAAGAACACACGGTCTAGTCACGGCTATACATACATTGTGTAGTCATAACTACAAATAATGTGTATGCCTACTGTATGTACTTGTACACTACAGACAAGAATATTTATTTAAAAAAAAACCAAAAACCCCAAACTAACAAAAAATATTGTTGGCTGGTAAAATAGCAATTTCAAAACTATCCCTTTTTATGATGAATTTAAAACACTAGAGAAAACATTTTCACATTATATTTTGTGTACATTTAATTTGATATTCAGATGTCTCTCTCAGATTGTCTTACATAATGATCCTTGTTGAAAAATGCCGTATTTTTTATTCAGCTTATGGTACACTGCTGAAACAGAAAGGTGCTCTCAAATCATAGTTTAAAGAATCCTCATGTTCTTCCATTGAAATGCTGTCCAGAACTCAGTCTGTGTGCTGTCCTGGGTAAGGGTATGTGAGGCTGCTCTTGGAAAGGAGGCTGTACCAGACAACATGCAGTGTGCAGCCTGCTCAGTGGAGCCCAAGTGGGTAGGTCCTCTTGCAGAGCAGGAAAAATGAGCAAGGAGAGCCAAAGCAGCAGAAAGAGGATCAGCCTCATTTATTCAATATGCTCAACACACAAAATGGCTGTGTAACAGCTATTTTTTTGTGCCTGGAGTTCTTTCATTCTGACATTGAGAGAAATATGTAATTATTTCTGACTGAGATTCAAAGCAGAGATGCAGTGTATAGTGTATGTAAGAGTATTATGTCCATGTGAATGCATATGTATGTGTGCGTTAATAGATTGCAGCTATGGATTTAACAGCCACTCCCTCCCAGCCTTGCAACATAGATTTTCTTGTTACCCTTAGGAGATTTTAGCTGATATTATGCAACTCACTACAGGTGTCTTTTCTAAAATTGTAATTAGTTTTCCAGACTCTCCCAGGTGAGATTTTTCTCTACGCTCTCTTCCACATATTTAAAAATGAGCAGTAAAAAAAAGTAAAAAAGACTGATGCATGACAGGAAAGTTATATTTTGACATAGATACATGTAACTCAGCTTTGCTATTGTTTTTGCTAAGTAATCTAGAAATTTTCTCTTGGTCTATGCATTTCTTGGTAAATCCACACGAAATGCCAGAATTGTGATTTTATAGGACATTTAATGGGGGTAAAAATCTTACGGACCTCAAATGTACAGGACAGATTTGAGCTTTTTGATATACAAGTTTTGAGACTGTATTGGCTCTATATATGCCTATATTTCTAGACAGGCAAATTAATTTTCTGCATTTCTTCTTTTTTTCCTCCTTTGGGGTACTACTGGAGCAGAAAAGGATAAGAAAGGATAGTGAAGATGCTGGTGTGAAATGCTAAGTGATGCAATTTCTGTTGGTTTCAGCAAGGTTTGGGCACAATGCTGGAGATGTATTTTCTTGGATAAACTTCCATGTGTATGTTTGTGGGTAACATATAATACAGTACAACAGGAAGTAGGTATTAATTATGTTAAATGTGAGTAGGGGTGTTATGCTGATAAAATATAAATTAGAAGTGGTGACTTGTAATGATTTTTGAACTTGATGGTCTGCCTGTTAGACTGGTATACTTAACATGGGCAGATAGTGCAGACTGGTGATCATACAACCTCATGCTGATACATAAAAAACATGAAGCTTTGCTAAGAACTTCCAGACCTTTGCTTTGTGGACAGCCATGAAGGAGGATGTCTTAGAAATTGCCACCTTGGTCTGCAGCAGAAGGTGCCAACCCTTCAGAACTGCAGCAGACAGATACACAGTGTATTGTGCACCATAGCCTCAGGGGAAACTGTATGTTCTACCAGTGGGAAGGAAGGCATTAAAATAATCCTTAGCTTTTAAAGGCAGGGGGGATTGAAAAACACAAAAATTGAGCAAAGGTAGTCCTTGGATGATGAAGTGTGCAGATTCCCATGCTTTGGGCATCCTCCTGCAGTAGCAGTTACAATAACAGAAAAAAATGGTTTTGTTATATACAAGGAGTATGAGCAATACTTGGTTATATATAACCAAGTTATATGTATGTATATATATACATATAACTCCTTGGTTATATGCATGAATAGGAAACATATAGTTAATGGGAGCTATGAATAGTAACATACGAGCCTCATTCCAAGAGTGGATGTTTGACCACCAGGGTTACCTAATAAAAAATATGATTTTTTAAATTTTAAATTGTTATCCTAGAGTATTAATCAAACTATACTGTTCACATGATTCACATGTGTAAAATACATGGCTGTATAACTACTGGTTTGTTGATGGATTGTGTGCAGGGAGCCTAGCATATAGGGCCAGTATTCAGTGTTCTGCCCAAAGAGGCTATTTATTTGTAGTCCCTGTTCTCCCTTGTAAATTCTTTCAAAAGTCAAGAACATGCACTGCTCCTGGAGGAAAGGACCACAGAGCCACCTTTACCCATAAAGACAGCACAGAATCTGCTGTTCCGGAATAGTTTGAACCCAACCTTTAACAGAAAGCTAGATTACTCTTTGTTCAAGGTGACCCTTTTAAAACAAAGGCCAAGTGGGAACTCTTCTTTCCAGAAATTTATCAGGCAATTCCAAAAGTCTACATCTCTTGATTTTAAAGTTGTCTAGCACATATGGAATTCTTCCATTGGCATCCTATAGTGTTTGGACCTGTAGCAGTTCTTGGGTGGGGGATATCAGTTGTCTCCAAATTACTTTCTTAAAAAGGAAGAGATTTTCCATGGAAAATCCTAAAATGTTGCAAGTGGCTCAAGCATCATAATAGATATGATTGATATTATCCTTCATTCAAAATTCTGAGTCCTAATGGTAAAGGAGAAGGAAGGGCACTTCTTATTCACAGAATCATAGAATCAGAATGTCTAGTGTTGGAAGGGACTCATAAGGATTATTGAATCAAACTTCCTGTTCCTCTCAAGTCTACCTAAAACTAAACTGTATGACTAAGAGTGTCATCCAGATGCTCCTTTAACTCTGACAGGATTGGTGCTGTGACCACTTCCCTGAGAAACTTGTTCCAGTGACCAACCACTCTTTCAGTAAAGAACCTTTCCCTGCTGTCCAAGCTGAACTTCCCTGAAGCAGCTTCATACCATTCAGACAACGTTTCTATTTTCTACATAACCTAGACAAAAACTTGCTCAATGGGAAATAGATTGAGGAAAAAAATACTAACATTCTCTAATTGAGTAAACACTTCGTGACTGACCCAAAACTTGGTATTTTTACAACTAGAACAATGAAACAAAGTCTAAGGAGGATCTTGGTATTCTTGTTCTTTGTGTGCTAGTGATGAGAGCATGGAAAAAAAGCTTGCTTTGCTACTGAAATTAGGCAGCTTTAATATCTAGATGTTACTATTTTGGAAACGCCCTTTGGCATTTGCAGATATGTAAGCAACTAATGAGTGACTGGAAATTAGGAAGAATAAAGCTGGTGGAAAAAAATTGAGTTCAAGCTGAAAGTGTTTCTGAAAACCTTATGTCCTTATTTGTTCAGGAACTTCTGTGACTCAAAATCTTGACCCAGGAGGAAGCTGGAATCCTGGGATGTGTAAAGACAGAATCTTCTGAAGTCAGCTCTCAGATGACAGGAATCACAGGCCACAGAAAATACTTTAGGACTAATTTTACCAAATTTCTGACCTAGAGTTTGGGCAGATTTGAAAGCATTGCTGTGTTGTTAGTTCCCTGGGTTTAACCCTGTTGCAGATGCATCTCAGTAATAGGTGTTGTACCTAGGCTGTGGATATCCTTTGTCACTTTTTGATTTACTAAGGTAGTCTCATAGGTCATGATGAATTGGCTATGCTGTCAATGTGCTCTGTCTCTCTGTTCCTGTCTCCACTGGTGTGTTTTGTAGTGTGTCAGACTTCAACAATATCTTCCAAACACTTGAATTTCTGTGACTTATAGAACTCAAGGAATGAAAATCTTTGTAGCTAGTCATTAGGACTACTTACAGGTATTTTTGAGAAAGAGGAATCCTTTCTCAGACACTCTGTAGTCACTTTGATTATTTTTTTTTTCTTTTTGGGTTGGCTTCTTTTTATATTTCTTTAAAAACAAAAATAGATTTGTGGGATCATCTCTGACTAAACATGTTACATGTAGGACCTGGATCCTAAAAGTTTTGCTAGAGTATTTATTTTATTTTATTTCATGAGTTTTTTCACTGAGCAGCTTGATTTCTGTGGCCTCAGCTGCCTCAAAATCATCAGATGATATGATTTACCCAAAGTGTTTTGGGGCACACAAAGTACAAGACCTATGCTGGTTTTGAAGAGTTCTGTGTAAGTGACAATTTTTATGATAAGGAAGAGTTTAGCTGGTAATCAATAAAAGGAGACTCTAAATTCTCATGCTACAGAGAGCCTGTATCCCAGTTCACTCAGCTTTTGTGCTCTCCAGGTACAAAGGTTTTATGCCTCATGTCTATAACAGGAACTAAACAAACGTCTTTCCTTTACTTCTTGTAGTTGTTTGTCCTGATAGATTTAGAAGGTAAGGTCAATACTGTCTGTACTGGGAAACAGAGCATGGCTTTTGGGGAAAAAAAAAAGCAACAATGTGTCTCTAACCAAGCAGAGGTGAGTGAGGGATTGGCCTGTAGTACATCTGACAGTCTAAATGGACCTCTTAGAATTATAATTAAGCATAACAAGTTCTTCATATATGTCTGTCTTTTTGTCTGCATGTATTTATTTTTACAGGGACTTAGTAGAGTGTCTGTAGTTAGGAAGGATGAATTTGAATTTTGGAAAGAGTTAGAGGTGGAGTCTGAGGTTGTTCAGGCTCACAAGAGCTCAAAGAGACAGTTGTCCAACAGTGGTGATAGGAAAGAAATCACAGTTGTTTGAGGATGGGTATCTTGCACAGGGGCTGCAGTGGTAACGAAAAGGGCAGGTGTGTGCTTATAAAAGTGTGCACTTCCCAGGAGCATAAACAGGATCTAAAACTATGTGTGTCCTTACATACCCCAAACTGCTACTGTCATCTTCTATAATGCTGTACAAAGGTCTATATATGTTAGCCTCTGCTACAGTAGAAATTGGATTTCCATTTTTCTTCTAATTTCCTTTTCTCAGTTACTTAAAATTTTCTTATACACACTTTTAAGGCTGAAATTATCAGGATTTGGTCTGGGTGTAAAGAATATTTCCTTCTTCTCTGGAGCTCTTTCTGAGTCACTTAATCATGAGATATCTTTCCAACCTGTCCTAATGAAAAATACTCCATTGCAAATAAAGTTAGTTAAGTACATTTCTTGCAGTGGCTGTCCATAACAGAAGAGAATGTTATTTTAAAAGCAACAACACATTAATAGGCCAAGTATGCAATCATTGTCCTATCACAGCAAATTATACCATTAGTCCACCTTATCTAATCTCTTTGCTACAGGCTGCCTAACAACAACTCTGCTTCTCAGAGCAAAGCAGACCAAAAAAAAAAAAAAAAAAAAAAAAAATTTACGGACAAATATAGAATAATGTTGCTTATCGAGGAAAAATCTTGTTCTTTTCATATGTCCTCTATACTTTGCATTGAATTAACATCATAAAAATTCAAGTATATATTTCCCACCCAAGTTGTCTTTAGGTAGACTTATACAAACATCAAATCAGTTTATAAAGTGAACTTCTGGCTCAATCAAATGCAGTGGGAAGGGGTTCCACAGGTTAATTTAACCTGCATACAAATATTTTTTTCATCTTTTAAATTTTTCTGTCAATAATTTTTAAAGTTTTGTTTGTTTTTATTCATCTGCTCATAGAATGAAAAAGATCATATGTTCTTACTTGCTTTATGATCTTTTACATAACCTTTATAACTTCAGAGTAATCTTTATGATTACTTTATGGTCTTTTTATCAGGCTTCTCTTTTGTTTACACAAAAAAATTCAATCCATTCAGTCTTGCTTTTAGTGGAAGTTTTTCCACATTTCTGCTAATCCCATCACTGATCTCTGAACTCCTTTTACCGCTGTTAATTTTTTCTGGAGAAACACTGATATTTCAGAACTGAACACACTGTTCTCAGTGGAACTGTATGATCTTACTGTCCCATGCCTGGTGCATCCAAAAATAAAATCTGCTTTAAACAAATCCTACTGCAGCCTGTGCTGGAAATATGTTGCCTTTCATTACATGCTTCTTCCCACAGCCACCCCTTCAAATTGATGCTGAAGTGTCCTAGAGTGGCTTAGACACCAGTAACACGTTTGATTGGATCAAAGTATTCCTTCTAATATACATTTTCTTGGATTTATCTGTCAATACTGTGTTTCTTCTGCATGCTCAGCTAACTTTAAAAGTATCTGGCATTTCTCACAGTTCTTTGGCCAGTCTTGACTGTCATGAATTAATTTATGACATTTATGAAGATCAGTCCTAGTTTGCAGTTAGAAGACACAGAGGTAACTTTTGTTCTCTTAAATGCCCTGTTAGTTCATATAGCTTGTATTCTGCCTCTATCAGTTTTTCATCCATGAACTTTTTGCCCTTCTGGTAAGTGCCTACATTATGTGATTAGGCTGCTTCTGCATAGCCAGCTGAGTGGGAATGAACTCCAGCTCTGAATTAACCCACGGAGTAATTAAATTCCCCCTAATATTAGGAGAGTGAGAGAAAGAAGCATCTTCTTGCACCCATGTCACATTGCCTGCCTCTTCAGATAGCTGCCTCTCATTGCTTTCCCACATGTGTTGCTATACCTAGTGGCTTGAGGTGCAGATGTCTGTAGGCAGTTAACTATTTGCTGAGCTGAAGAACAGAAATATCTAATTAACAATCTTTCTGCAAATATTTGCTCCAGATATTTATGTACTGATGCAAAATAGAAGATGCTCTTTCTGCATGTGGACTACAAGACTGAGGCATAGCTGCAGTTGACTCTTTGTAGTGTGCTCTTTTCATACTGTTCAGTGCTAACTTTAATGTATTATTGATTGTTATTAAGGTATACCATGAAATACAGATGGGATGTCTGTTGTGGTTGAACTCATACTGTGGGAGCTATGTTGACTCTTAGAGTGTTCTGGCCTTCATGCTGCTTGACATTAAAACCTTTCAAGTTAGAAGAGAAAGAAATATATAGTAACTATGTTACCCTGTATGTAGTGTGAAGTAATGTGAAAATATGATGCCAAATTCCCTCCCCACCAAGTCAGCAAAAAATTTGAAATGAAGTACTAATTTCAGAGCAAGCCAGGAAGTTCAAATTCCCTGTGTGACTGTATATAAACACTAGTTCAGGACAGTCAATACCTGAATTTAAATTAGCTGTGCTACCTGCCAGTAGAAAGTGCTAAAAGTGGAGGGATTAGGGGGTCTGATTTTCTAGAGTGCTGAGTCCTAGTGGCTCTACCTGGCAACATCTGTTTAGCATCCCAGGATCCAAGGTCATGCTCACGAGTGACTGGCACCTCGGTGCTGACTGCCAGCCTCTATCGTTACTCAGCCTTCTTGGCTGGATGTATTGGCTAGTTTGAAATACACAAAAAAATGCATCAGAGGATCAATTACTGATGAAATGTCACTACTGAACCCTGTAATAGTGCTAATTAGTTAAAGCAAAAGAGGCACTTATCTTGGCAGCAGATCACTGAAATTTTTTTCCCACAAAATTAGGTTTGAAATGCTTTCTTTCTCTTCCCTTCTTTTGAGAAATTAAGTATATGAATGTGTAGGGCTTTTTTCCTTTTTTATTTCCTGTGCCCTGATAAAAAGAACTTCTAAAAGCTTCTCACTATGTCCAACAATTTCCATCTTAGAATAGCTAACTTTTGTTTAGAACTCTTAAAGAGGCTATTAGTCATTGGAGAAAACTTGAAACAAGGAAACGTATGACAAACACACAGTCACAGGACAGCCCTCTCTAATTTTGGCTCAGCTCCCTTTCTGCCATTAATGGGGCAAAAAAGGAACTGGAGATCTGATACAAGTTCCCTGCCGTGGGGGAGGGCAGAGTTATTTTGCTTGTGTCAGGGAGTCCCCGGCTGGCAGGGGACTCCTCTCCTTCAGGGCACACCAGGCAGGGGATGTGTCAGGGGGAGGGCTGGGAAGGGCAGTAGCTAGAGTCCATGTAAGAGTGTCTGTGATGAGAGTGAAATCCCTGCTGCACAGGGAGACCTGGGGAGCTCCCAGCCAGAGCCAGCTCAAGGGATGCTGGTGACTGCAGAAAACTTTTCATCTGCTACAGAAAGGCAGTGGCTGCTGTCACAAGCTGTAGGGTCTGACTGCAGTCCTGTGTTTTGATCCCCTGCTCAGATAGGTTTCATTTTTCTTGTGCTTACTTTGCAGGGAGCCTTCCTGGGCTGTGTCAGTGTGTTTTGGGCTTGATGAACTACCACAGTTCTTTCCCAGCACCAGTTGTTCTTTTTCAGTGCTAAAACATGCACGAGGCTCTCATTCACACGTCCCATCCCCCAACTTTTCACCCAGCATTTAGTTTTTGGTGAGGATTATTTCCTCGCTACGCCACAAAGATAAGATTCTCAGCTGCCAGTGGCATAAGTAGAGTCTGTGAAGTTTCTTTAGTATGAGACAGGTCATATTGTTAAGCAAAAGTCTAAATATTTGCAAAGATTCAGGAAAAATACAGAGGTTTTACTAGTTCTTATCCTCTGCAGAATTTGTTTGAAGCTTTAAAAACATTGTTTGTTTCCTATTAAAACGGTGATGAGAGGAAGGAGATAGGAAGACTGTAGAAGAATCCATCTTTGTTGTAATATTGCTGATCTCAGTAGTATTACTCCAAGGATAGAGAAGTTTTCCAAAACGACAGTGTTTCTTAGCTCTGTCAATTGACTGGGACATGGCTGTCCTGTGGTTTGACTACTGTGGTTTGTCACTACTGTGAGAAATTATCCAGTTCAAAAAGTCCTGTTATTTGGGTAATTTCTTGCTGAAATTGATGGTTACTGTTCCTGTTTTTCTCCCAAAGTTTATTTCTAGGGCTTTCGCATTTGTTTCTGGTGCTCTAGATAAAAGCCTAGTCACAAAGGCAGAGTCAGAGAGACTGCTCTGCAATGAGGATGTGTAAAAGAGGAGAGGATGTGAATTTGGGACTGTTTTCCCTCTCATGGAAGCAGTTTGCCCGTATCTGTTTGATACAGAGTGTGAGTTAATGCAATGAAATCCACCTCCTAAATATTTTTTACAGATCAAACCAGGTTACTGGGTATTGATAACTGTGACATACTTTGTGGGTGAGCATACACACTAGGATGCCACATTTATAGCCCATTTCTCCTCCTAAATTATTCCAATTTTGTGAGCATTTTTTAGGCAGCTACTATTTAAAACTAAAAAGCCTCCACCCTAAAAGGCCCCAACCTGTCAGAAACATTTCCTCTCTTGCCTGAAGCTTGGAATTCCACTCCAAAATGCCAGCTCCCTCAGGAGTGTGCATAGTGTCATCCTTGCCTTGTGGCTTACTCTTTGCAAGCTCAGTTGCACAAACAGCCATTTTTTATCACCTCATCACATTCTTCTTCCTTCTCTACCAACATTTCTGTGTGTCTGTTTTTCACGGTGCCACTTGCACATAGATTTCTGCAGCACTTATCCCAATTTCACTCTTGCCTAGACCCCTTTATATTTTTCTCCTTTTCTGCCAATAACTTTCTTTTCCACTTTCTCTTGTGTATGAATGTGAGTGTTTATGTACATTGAGATATGCATTTCTGTTTATCTGGGATGATTGGGATAAAAATTTTATTGTCTTGAGTTTGAGTTGGCTGTGTTGTTTCAAGCAATAAAGGGAGAAAAAAGGTATGCTGGATATCCCACAGGAAGCTATTATGCATTTTGAAACTGCTGCATATTTTGCATTAGGAAAAATATGTTAGAAATTTGTAGGGTGCTCTCTAACTCTATCAATACTCTTTTTTTCATATGGCTGCATATACCGAGCCAAACCCCAGTAATGTTAAAGGGGAAAAACACTGCTGTAACTTTGTGACTAATATATTTTAGAAACGTCTTACATTTTTCCTGTAATAGCTTTTCCATACATAGTAGCATTTCAGTTTGAAGGTCTGACTTCTCAAAGCCTATCAGAGCTAAAAAAAAAGTTCCAGCATTCTGTTGAAAAGCTGGAAACCTCCCACCTCTAATGCTATGAAGCTCCTTTTTCAGACTCAAAGATCATAAGATTAACACACAATTGGTAAAAGGCCCATCCTGAGTGTTGTCCCAATGTAATCTGAAAGGAAATTTTTTTTTGTTAGAAAGCAAGGAAAAAGTCTTGATGGTGGTTTGCAGCAAAACAAAACTAATGACAGCTGATTTAAGCTAACTGGCCTGGAACATTAACAATAATTACTCTTGGATTTTAGGTCTTGTTTCAAGCACAGAGATTTTGTTGACACTGTCATCTAGGACTCAGTTGAGAATTCTCTGAAGACAATGCTCCTTTCACATGACAGGTGTAGAAGGGTGCCTTGAGCAGAGCGCCCTTTATGAAGAATGCTGGACCTATGCTGGGTTCATATTGACAATATAAAATCTTCCATATGGCATCAATAAGGCTGGGTTAAAACACATGACATATAATAGTTCCAGACCATGGTCTTTTGTTCTTCTTTAGGTATAACCACTGGAGCCACATATAAATAATTACCTGGCTATGTGAAGGGGTGAAACCAAGGCTTTGATATTGACAGTACATATCCTGGTGGGAGTGTGTCGTTGTTTCGGTAGGGTTAATTTTTGTCCCAACTGCAGCAAATGGTAAATTTTCCATTGAACTTGGTGGAACTAAGATTTCACACATGACACTTAAGTCTGTGCTATATAAAGCTTTGTATAAATACATCTGTATATAATATATATCACAAGCATGTACAAATGTGTTTCTGTACATTTTAGCCAATTACATAAACTGTGTTTAAACTGTCTACTATGCAGAGGCCTAGAATGAACAAACTAAAAAAATCCGAATAGAGGTAAAATACTTAGAGAATGTAATGGGAACATGTTTTTCACAATTGTAATTTTGAGAGGTTTTGTTCCTTTTATCAGTTGCCTTTCTCTACTGTAAAATCACGTGGGATTTTTTTTCTAGTTGCATCAATTTTCAGCTGCAAATGTTTTACATTATAAAACTGTGTAAAACAGACTAAAAATTGTGAAGTGTAAGAACAGATAATCTGGAGACTTAAGTGCTTTGGGCAAACTCCTCTTGCCAGCTTTCAGAGATACAGAGGGAGACTGTATTTGAAACCCCTCATCAGAGCAAAATGAACATTTTAGTGTTCTTGGACATAATTTCAGGCTTACATTCTCCCTGACTGACATCCCCTACATACTGTATAATTGCCAGCCTGCTTCTCCAAGTGCCTTGAAGATTACATTTTTTTAATGTCCCAATATTAATAACCAGATGTGATCTTCTTCCTGCCCAGGGGTCAAGCTAGCTGGCCAGGTCAGGCTGTTTGTCTGTGTGCACAGACTGTGAAGTCTATTCAGAATGACAGGTATGGGGGGGGGGAGGCGGGCAGGGTGTTAACCTCAAGACCACCAAAAGGGAGTTCTCCCTGCTGGGAACAAAGACCAGCAGGAGCTTCAGCCTTTTTCAGTACTCCTGGGATTTTAACCAAGTGAACAAAAGATGATGCACAGCTGAAGAAATGCTCTTCACAGCTGATACATAATTTAAGATGTTCAGTTACAAACAACCGGATATGTATTTGTGATTTCATTTGAGCACAGTCCAATTATCTGCAGTCAGTTAATATTTTTGTATGAGTAGTTTCTGTGTGCTGCTTTATATGCTCAGAAGACGCTCAATTGCCAGAGTTTGAATACACACTAGCCTTGAAAATAGCCCTAGTACTTAAAGAAATAGTATTAAAACACCAGCAGTTGCTATGGGGTGTTTTGTACCTTCTAGTTAATGTTCGCCAGTCTATGTATAGATTATTTTATAATATGATATAGTTTCATTAAACATGTATTATAAAAACATTTACTCTTCACTCTCTCTTTTTGTTAGGTTAAAAAAAAAATCAAAAGAAGAAGCTATTTGTTTCCTAATTGATTTTCTACGTTAGTTGTTCATTGAATAGATAAGTAGTGCCTGTGATATTTGATTACAGAGCAAGGCACCCATTTAACCTTCCGTTCTTTCCTGGCCAGGATTTCAAATACAATACAACGTACCTCCCTTAGGCTCAGTAGGATTAGACTGCTAGCAGTAATCCCTGATGCTATGAAATAGACCTGATAGAACTTCAACTCACTTGTTTAGGATTATGCTCATGAATTTCAGTCATCTAGTTGCATTAACCCTTTGGGAACTTGTGCAGTTTATGCTGCTATAAATAATAAAACATTACAACAAACAATGGTAGATACATATCAAGACTTATCTATGTGTTTTAAAGAATTCACTTTTGCTTGGTCATCAAAGTTTAAAATTTGCATTGAAATGAATTTAACTCTTTATTGCTATGACTTATAGCATAAATCCTCAGTGTTTATTTTAATTCTAATGTTCAGGTACCTTTTGCAGCTCAACAGTGTCTTTAAATAGGTTGGTCTCAATTTGTGCATTGCTTTTTAAAAATTGTTTCAATAAATTTTAGTTCTCAAGGTTGCATTGAAAGGGCAGACAAGTGATATCTGCTAAGTACAGAGCATCAGTACAGAATGTCCCAGTTTAATGACTTGAATGCAAGCATGTTCCTGTGGTAAAGAGGAGTGGTAGTGATACCTGAGCTATCATTTTCAGGCTTTTTTGATTATAGCAACAATGGGCAATACGCACTTAGGATGACTTATGCCCTGAGCTAAAAACATAGTAAGAGTGCCAGAGCATTTCTGATGGACCATGAGACTGTTGGTGTGCAAAAGCATTGTAATCACTCCAGATTTGGACTTCTCTTATGGACTGGTGTCTTCTATTTAAATGCTGATTTTTAATCTGGTCAAATCACTACAGGGAATAACTCTATACTAGCAATAAGAAGGAACAGATCTTTTCTTTCTTTTATTTTCAGGATCCTAAACCCCACCAATGAAATAAATATTGTTTCCTATTACCAGTCTCTTAAACTGTTGAACCTTTAGTTCCAAAGCTCATTAAATATTTATGTACACAACTAATTTTACTGATTATTGAAATGAATGTCTGTATATGTTTTAGAATATTTGATGTCAATTACAATGAAAAATTGTGGAGAGTTTGACTTGGGAACTCTAACCTACTCTCTTAGCAGAATATAGAGTCAAATTAGGACTGACTGAATATGCACATTAAGGCATCAATTAGTGAAACTACTGCCACTTCAATACACCTGCATGTGAAATTGCTATATTTAAAGGCAAGATGACAGGCAGAATCAGTGCTACTAGCTGCACTTGATGACAGAGGCATCAGGGCAGTTCTTTACCCTTTAGACACTATTAAAGCATGCCTATTATTGTAGACCTGTTGGATACTCTTGATACATCTGATGATAAAGTGGTATTGATGAATAGCTGAAGGCCATGAGAGCAATAAATGAAGTTACTCTTGAGTGATTCCATTCTTTTTTTGCAGGAGGACTTGGGAGTGGGGGTAGTTTGGGGTGGTTGTTCATCAGCCCAGTGTTTCACTCATGTGCTCCCACGTGGAGTATTGCTGAGTTCAAGTCTGTCACCCTTCTTGATTAACATATGCCCCAGGCCATTATGAGAGAATCATCTATGCTTGAGGTGTGGGTGTCTCCATGATGCAGATGATTCTCATCTCCACAGCCATATCATTAGACTTGCATGGCAAAATCAATTGACTCTGTATCTTGCCAACCTTGGGGTTTGGATATAGCAGCTGTGTTGAAAACTGAGGTTCTGCTGGTGGCATGCACAGGTGTAGGAATGGCTAATGCAACATCACATAGCTGTCCCACACCCATAGGCTGTGCTGATTCTGCATTTGGCTCCTGAGGTAATCCAAGGAGTGATAAGCATCCCTTGGTAATTTCTGTGTACATATATATGTATATGTATATGGTTGGTTGCTAAATGGATAATGTTGGTTCTCTTTCAAATTGGCTTCTCTCAAGTTTTTTTGTCTTAGAAATATCTTCCAAAAACTGCACTCTGTTCTGCTGCTGCTGAAGTCTAGAGTCAGTTGCAATATTTATTACATTTAAACTTTTGTGCTTTGTTGGTTAGTTTTGGTTTGACACCTAGTATATTTCTGTTCCCTGATTGATTGCAAATGTACCATTAGAAATGGGCTGTTTCATGAATGCTAAGTTTACACATCTAGAATGTGTTTTCCCTGGATATTCTGCAGTATGTGTTTAAACATAGCTGTTTCTGAAACAAATTCCTTGCTTAGGTCAGCAGATTTAATATGGAGAAATTCATGGAAAGCAAACAGCCAAGAGGTGGGGCATGGAAGGAACTAATTCAAGAATTTCAGATGAATATAGCCAGCATTTTCCATCTCTCCATCTGATGCTTTAATTCTAAATGCAGAACTAGCAGAACTTAGTGGCCTACAGGTTGCCACATTCAGATTTGCTGAGAAAAGAGAGGTACACCTGTAAAGTTTGATGAGATTTGAGCTGCCAGGAATATAGCTGTCAACCCATTAGCCAGTTTTTCTGACAGCAGGTATTTTGCAGATGCAGTTTTAGTTCTGTTCCGACTCTTTCAACTTGCTTCTAGTTGCAGTTTCATTCTGTTTCAGCCTATAAAGACTGAAATGAGTCAGACCCCAAGTCTCTCTGAAAACCTCACTACATGTACATAATTCAGATCAGCTAACAGTGCCCTGGGCTAAATCTCAAAAGTTACTGAAAGCTTGTATTTTTAGAGAATGGTTGGCAAATTAAGAATCTGCTTTCTCATTTTCTTGATCAAATTTTTCAATTTTTGATTGTTTCACCAATAGCAAGTTGCACTTCAGTTTCTTACAGGGTAGAGGTAATGCAGGATGGCCATGTTGGGAGAGTTTGTTCTTAGATGAAAATAAATTTTGATGGCTTGGGTAACACTACTGTTTATTAACGTGCATTTACTTTGCAAAGCAAAAAAAGGTTGTGTGTGTGTGAAGGGAATCTTATTAAGTCTAAATAAATAGACTGTAGAAATCGTGGTAATACTTTACACTTCTGTAAAGCCTTTATTCAGAGGCTTTCAAAATGTTTTAACAATGTTAATTAAATTCAGTGCTCCTTCATTCTGTGTTAACCTAAGTGCATGTAGGGCCATCTTCATGTACATACTGGTAGAGTGGAAGAAAGCTGGTGTTTAACTGTGTGCAGCAGCATTGCACAGCAAGTATTTTCAAGGCAGGTGAAAAAAAAGAAAAAAAGCTGCGTTCAAGTGAAACTGCACAGGGAATTGCCTGTAGGTAGGCAAAACATAATTACAAGTTGAAATTTGGCCAAGACATTTGTCTTAACACTCTTCCTCCTTTGAAAAAAAATGTGCCACGTACTTAATAACTTTATTAAGTACAAGCAGTTGTGAAATCTGTTCTTTGTTTCAACCAAAAGGAAACATTTCCTAACAGGATGGTGCTGTTAAACACCAAGCTAGGGCACTGACTCATTACTAATTTAGACAGAGAGCACCATCAATGAATTACCAAAACTCTTTTTTGTAACACTGCTGTTTTCCTTGGAGATCTCCCCTCTGAGTTCTGACCCTGCTTTAGCCTGCGAGATCTGAAGGGATCACAGCACAAGGTGGTATGGCTTAGGGCTGTATATAAAATGATGAAGGAGAGAGTGAAACCCAGCCATGTGCTCCCTTTACTTGACACTGTAGTAGGTGAGGGAGGTGGCATTCAGTGAAACTCAGACCTCTTTTTTTTTTTTTTTCTTCAGTAAATAATCAGCCTGTGAAATTCACTGCTGCAGTGGGGGGTTATCCGGATAAACAGTTTATCAGGATTTTTAAGAAGGATAAGGGCATGAACATTAATGATGTTTCTGATTATGTGGGCTAAAACAAAAAGATACAAGAACGTTTAGTTCTCTATTATTATTGTTAAAGTCAGGATATAAACAGACTGTCTTCCAGGGTCAGGCAAGGATTCCTTGTCACACTGCACATTCATTTAGGCTCTCTAAGGGCTTTTATTTGTACCCTGCTTTTTTGTGGATCTGACATTAGCTGTTCATACAGAGAGCATGTTGGAACATCTTGGCCAAGGGGATGATTCATAGTTTTGCTCCCCTGTTTCCATCTCTCTGTCTCCCTCAGTGACTGTTCTCAGAGGACGACATCAGACTTCAAAAATGTATATGAGAACTGAGTGTTTCAAATGTAAATAAGATGCCTTTCTGTTCGTAATTTTAGTCTCACTAAGGAAAGGTACTACTCCAACAGTAAACAACTGAATCTGCATGTCTGGGTTATTTTGTTTTTCTTTGTCAGCTTATCACTCAGTGTGGGAGGGGAGTGTCTGTGTCATTATTAGTGTTTCATTTATTTAATTTGGAAGTACAAACAATAGACAGAAAGGGCCATTTGACAACTAATTAATTTGTTTCTGCTCAAAGAGTGTGACAAAAAGTTTGCCTTCAGATGAGCATTCCCAGATTGTGGATTTGCATTTGAGTAATAATTCGTCAGTATTACTCCACAGATAATTTGGTATCCTCAGTACAGCATGTAAAGGTACAGGCTTTGAATATATTTTTTTAAATTTAGATGACTGTTGGAAACTCTTGGATCATTCTAAACCCAGTTATGATTCCGTACCACACAAGATCTCCCCACATTTCTAGGAAGCACAGTTTTATTCCACCTCTTGGAAAAGGATGAAGCATCTGCAACCTGGCTCCTGTGACAGCTGGTTCTGCAGAATCCACGTGGCACCATGTGAGATAGGGCTTGACTCAGGTTACTGTTTTTCCCTGCACTTTTGCAGGCATCACCATAACATGTTAACTCTGTGTGCTAGCTGTTATTAATTGTTTTGTACGCTCTGCTCCAAGCAGGGATTAGGAAGACAAACTCCAGTGTTGTGAACGTTATGAGCAGAATAAACAATCCAGGCCTACGGAGGCTGTGTGCAGATAGCAGTCTGGATCTTGACACAGCAACTCTCCAGCCATGGCCAGTCAGTCTGTGTGTGGAACCCAGGCCTTAGAGGGAATAGGGGAAGCAGAGGTAACGTAGGGCATGGCAGGAATTTGACCTTATACAGGGCTGGGAGATGGCAGGGCATGCACTTGGACTCTCTGCTAGGAAGCACCATTGTTTTCTGTAATACAGAGTATGAGAGAGCAGAAGATTTGAATGACCGTAGAGCGATCGGTCTTCTTTCAGGAGAGGCACATTGTTGAGCATGGTATTTTTTACATTTCCCTGTTTTCTCTTTCCCTGCAGAGTATTAATAATGTATTGGAGAATTCACAGACTTTAGTATGTCAGTGGGACTGGAAGAAAAGCTGTAGGAGGGAAAGGCTTTGCTTGACCCAAAAGAAGAGGAAAGCTGCTTCTGGTAGAAAGAAAGAAAATACATTGATTATTTGAGGAAAGACCTCAAAGCGAAAATTGAGATGTAATTTTTTCCAGACATCCAGGCTGTGATGGTGCAAACTACAGAGGGAAAAACGTTACCCCAAACAATGCAGACCCTGGAAGGTAAACCGATGTGGAAGTCAGTCAAAGGTTTTTAAATAAAGGCTTCTTCAAAAAAAGTCCAAGTAGCAAGAGAAACAAGGGTACTGCAAAGTAAAAATGAGAATGAAGCAGTTCTATTAATACAGTTCAGCGAATGAACAAGCATTTAGTAGGTTTTTAACATCTCTTCCTCACATATCTCTGCAAAGAACTGTAGTTAGTGATACTGGTATTACAAGTTAGTAATTGTAGATATTAATTGTAATAACATTGTAATGTAATCACTGTAATGCACCTTTTAAAATCAAATATTCGAGTAGAGGAATCAGATTTTTCTTTGTTATTTCTAGTCTTAGCCAGAGGTGTGTAGAAGGGGGAGGGGATAAGGATTATTTTAATCCCCAAATCAGACATGGGTATGTGAGTGGGAACTGGCATGCAGACCAGATAAATCTATTATTTTGAAGCAATGTGTAGTAGCTCCAAGTATGGACAATGATAAATAACATTGACCTAAAACAGGAATGATTTTAAGCCACCTTCACTTATCCAGCTTCATGGAGGTCTGGAAATAGAAGTTGATTTTGCTTTGCACCACTCTGTATATACGGGTCATTACAGGATTTAATATACATAGAAGTGAGATGCCCATTCTCTTAGTCACTTTTTTCCCTTTGTCTTATACATTGTCACAATAGGCTAGAATAAATTTAAAATAAACATATAAATGACATTAAAAACAGAACACAAAATAGTATTTCCATTTACTGAATGCTTCCCCAAAGATCTGAACCACAGCTGTTTGGAACAAACGAGCATCTTCCTAATTGTCCTTTTTACAACTGTCCTTTGAATCAGGGGTTCAAACCTGAAATAACACAGTGGCATTTGGAGACAGTCTCAGAGAAATGAGAGCTTCACTGGATACTGACACAGTCTTACTGTTTGGTTGCCTCGTTTTGTTTTTTTTTTCTGTTGTATGGGGTTTTTTCCTTCTTTATTTTTTTCTTTTCTATATCAGGGGTACTTTTAGGTTTTGCATGAAAGATTTTGGTAGTTCAGATAAAGAGGGAGCTTTTCTTTCAAAGACTTGCAGTTCAGTCCCTTCAATAGAAAAGGGTTATTTTCAGAAATATTTTAATTTTTAGTAATAAGCAATGAGCCAAGCTTTTAGAAAATAGGGCTGATGTAGCCATTATATAAGTAATAATATAATGAAATAAAAATCTCTTTTCAACCACTCCTCCTATGTTATGCAGTAGTAGTAAGTGGAGTTTCTTTTCTTAGGTGTGTGTCCAGGTCAGATTCTTTTCTCCTTGGTGATTGTGATTATATTGTTACACAATATTGTTGTGCCCAAAAATTCAGCAAGGAAAGCTCAGCTTTTATGAGACATATGCAAATAAGACACTGGTTTTCCTTCTCTTTTTTTTTTTTTTTTTGTTTTGTTTTGTTTTGTTTTGTTAATGGAGATTGCCAGATGACGTATCCAAATAAGCACTTGAAATATTCTTGGTAAAAGTTTACTAATAGATGCCTTTACTATAAGTCCTCATGTGTGCCCCTTTGAAAAACAATGGTCACTTATTAAAGACTAGAGACAGAACATTTTCTTGATAATAAAACACATCAAGACTTGTTTCTGTTAGTATTGGTCCATGAGTACGTCATGTGCTAATTTAGGGTTTAGAGATATTTAGTCATACATACCCTCCAGTCTGAAATAGGCATGTACCTTATTATTATTACTTAAACACTGGCCTTTTATATTTAGAATATATGTATAAAACATACTTGTCCTCTTCATAAAATTAAAAACATCTGCTGTGGCTTTTCAGTTAAAGTGTTGTGGACTTGAAAGTCTGGTGATAGGTCAGTCTGCCATTTTGAATGGCAATTAAGCTGACAGTGCACCCTGTACCAGTGAGACTGTGAAAACAAACAAAAAAGGCAGATGGTTCATTTAGTTTAGTAATTGTAATTTGTTGTTCATTAAAAGCAATTCCCACACAGGCATTCTCTATGCAGATGGAGTATATGGAAAATTTTATTCTGCCAACCTGTCGTAATAATTATTTTTGTTAGTGTAATTTGCACCGGCATTTGATAGGCAGTTGATTAGAGCAGTATGGTTTCATCAGAATTAAAATTAATTATAAATTTTGCTGCTTTCATTAGTGTGCTTTTATAACTATCATGACCAAGCAGCAGGGGTTTGGCTCTGAAATGCAGAAAATCACAGCAGCATTTGTTGTGTGGAGTTGTTTTTTTTCTTGAAATGACTGAACCTTTTAATAAGGTTTGTATTTGGTCAAAGGGGTTTTTTTATACCTACAGCAGATGAAAATTAGTGGCAAAACTGTTAGGATAATTCTAAAATATGCTTGTATTGGAGAAATGTGCAGAGTTCAGTTGCTAAGCTTGTGATGTTTTTCAGTTTTCTTATATGTAGTGGTAGCATTGTAGCTTCAAACATTTTGATAAATAGAAAGAAGCCTTATGGCCAGCAATAGAAATGCCTTTACACATAAAAAAACTTATTTGCTAATAGATTTTTAGAGGGATTTTGTCTTCCCTTTAGACTATAAAATTATGTTAACTAAACTTTGAAAGAAGGAAAGTAGTGCCCTCTTTATGATTATAATTGCAGAGCTGGTTATTTTGATAATCATGATAAGATAGTTCTATTATAGATGGTCAAATTGCAAGGAAGTTCTTTAAAAATAAGTATTAAAACATCTTGGTACAGACATGGACAGACAATTCTCATGGCAAATCTGAAGGGCTGAGTGCAGCATTGATATTTTACCTCAATACACGGTGTAGCACTTCTATCAACCTGCAGTATTAGAAAGTAGATAAATGTTGAATGTAAAATACAAAATACAGTCCTATGAGCTTCAGTTTGCTTTTAGTCTTTTATATCTTGGTATTTTTGGTGGTTCATGTGTGAGGGTTTTTTCTCCATTGCTATTTAATATTGGTAAGGCAGCAGAACAGACAGTGAGGGTTGATGTCCTTGTCCTGTTCAAGTCAGGGGTAGCTCCATCATTAACTTCAGTTGCTCCATGTAACCTATGGAAAAGGCTAATATTTTAGAGAAACAGATGAAGAGAATATAATCAGTACTAGTTTACACTTTTTTTTCTTCTAGAGCCTAGGTTTATTTTATGTTATAATTCCGCTTTGTCTGAGGTACAGTATCCTCTGGGGTGTAATTCCCTTTAGAGTTCCCTTAGAGTTTAAGTCAGAGCATGCTTGACCTACTAATTTTCATTAATACATTTTTCTCTCAGAACCTTAGATTTATAGAATTATCTATATCTAAGAATCAGGCTGGGAAAAGTAGAGAAACTCTTCTGGTTTGTAACTTGACTCTTGTTTCTGCAAAATATGAACAAGACAGTGTTTATTGTAGTCAGAAAAATAGTTGGCATGATTGTGCGTAAGTGAAGAATCTCTGGATTGTCTCAAAGTGTTAGCTGCCCATTTGCAGACAAGCAAGCTTTTAGTGTGCAATTTAGGTCAATGGATAGAGGGGAGAAGATGTGTTTAGGCGACAGATTTTAAATCACCATAATATAAATATGCTTCCCTTTTCATCCGGAATTTGCTTTCTTTCAAGGTAATTTAGTGGAGCAGACATGCACTTATGCCTGTCTTTGTAATTTTAGGGATTAGGATAGTGAGGATTAAATGCTGACCCTTAATCTTCAATATCAACTTTAAGAGCGAAATATAATATGCAAATGGAATACCTTCATTTTGTGTTTATATATTTTAATCTCTGTAATTTAGTTTTAAGAAGATGGAAACTCATCTTTGCCTTATTTATTTTGAATCCCAAAGCAAGATGCCATTAAAATCTTTATCCCTGTATCTTAGAGGATAAATGTTTATCCTTTAGGGATTAAAATATAATTTTTTAAAAAAATGAGTTTAACCTAACACTCTTACATCAGTCCAAGGGTTCTGTGTGTCTGATTTAAATGTATCCTTGAGTGTCATGTCAGTCACTGATAATGGGGAAAAAATCATTGAATGTTTATTTTCAAAAATCAGTGAATGGAGTTTGCATTAACAGAAATCAATTGGTTACTGTGCCACAGATCAGTTTTGATCTGTTCATTCTAAGCTTTTCCTGAAAATTCTGGATATATTCAAAGTACAGAACTTGAAGAGAGAGAGAAAGAGTATTTATAAAGATTAAATATTCTGCAATTATAAACAAGTAGGATATCTCAATCACTACAAATGATTGATGCAGTATGAAGGAATCAGATCAAAATGAAGGATGGAATATGAAAAACTTGCAAAAAATGGTTTGTGAAATAGTCTTCTCTTGTTATTAATACTAGCAATGTAAAATGTAATTAAAATACTTGACGCAATTAGATTTATCTTGGATGCCCATATAGATGTGATTTTAAAAAAGTTTATTTTGACATCACCGTTCCTAAAACATTTTTCAATCAGGCTGTCTTATTGATTGCTGTATTATCTGCATGTCTCCTTTCTCTACTTTTGCTGATTTTAACCAAGATGGCACTTTGAAGGTCTCAATTTTCAGCTAATTTGAGATTTCTTCGCACTGAGGATTTAGAGCACTCTAGTATGAGCTGTACTTTAAATGGTAAATTAATAATAGCAATGCACCACATTCCTGCCCAGTGAGTCATCATCCAAGGACCCTATTCTGACAAGAATAGTCTTACAAAGAGTACTTTCTTCTGTGATGCATCTTTCATGTATTTTGATGTCCTTTGGAGAGTGAGGTGCTACCCAAACTGATACAGTTGTCAGAACATGGATCAGTGAGGATATTGTGAGAGCTGAAACACAGCTTGAGCAATATAAAGGTAAATAAAAAATCCTACATACCAACTTTGGTTCTGTTATAGCCTTAGAAGTTGCATTGAATTGCTGCACATGGTTTGACAGGAATCACCTAAAACTTCTGTTATTTACAGATGAATTCCCTTGAGAAATATTGAGGAAGCAAATTACTCTGTTCATAGTTCTGTCTCTCTGTCTTGGGGATGCTTTCTGGCCCTGAAGTGGCTCAGAGGAAAATTTTAAAATTGGGCCTTTTACCTTAAGGATAGAAGCTTGCTATCATGTCTCTCTCTTCCTTAGACCTTGTAAGAGAAGCAGATTTGTGTCCTTATCGTTCCATAACGCTTCTCTAAAAGCCAGAAACTATCTGGATTTTACAATAAATTTCATATTTCATTAATTTCCTTAGTTGTATTGAATAGGGAAAACCATACTGCAGAATAAAAGTACAGTTTAATCTTCATCACTGCCCAGTAGAGACCTAGCAATTGCCGAGAGATTTAGTCCTGCTGTACTGATCTGCACCTGAAAGATTTTGAAAGTACTCAGCAAGAAAGGTCAAAAAAAAGAGACTCTACATGCTATCCTATGGTCAAAGGTAGCCAAGAGGCATATACAGTATTTGAAGGCCCATTACAAGTGGTAACTTTGCATATCTATAAGTCATCTGGGCAATTTGTATTTATGCTAGACTTACTAGCATATTTCAATCAGAATAGCTAATAGTGGACAGCTAGTTCCTCCATCAAGGCTCATATTATACTTTCTAAAAGTTTGTCTGTGTTAATGGAGTTTATCTAGAGGATCACACACTGTTACAGATGACATACCTGGAGGTGGATTTTTCTTGATGTTTTCTGCTAATTTCATGTTATATTAGGCTTACGATGTCAGCAGCAATGTCCTCCTATGCAAAAAGAGAATCTATTTTAACTATGTGTTGGTGTTGATTGCTCAACGTGTTTTTGTGATGCTTCAGTCAAATCTTTCATCTGAGTGTCAGGGACATTCTTTATATATTTCAGCGGTGTTAGCCCAAATCAAAGTGATATGTACTAGGGTAAATAAGTGAGCTGTCTAATATATGGATATATGGGTACCACAAGTTATGTGGGTATCCAAATGTACCTAAAAGATGAACAGTTGTTAAAAAAAATTAGTTGTTTTATGGAATAATCAGTAACAGCCATTAGAAAGTAAAAGGTTGCAATTTTGCAGTATATTCAAAATAAAGATAACTGCCAGTATAACAAATGCTGTTCTCAGTTTCTAAACTGAAAATACCTTTTCTTTTGTTAAAGGAAAAATAAGAACTTTTTCCTTATTCTGTCCTTATAATATTTTATGCCCCAATGGCTGGAACTGAAAAAAAAAAAAAATTGTAAGATTGTAAAAGCAAAGTGATGAAGTATGTTCTGCAGATCTCTCAGCCCATTTTCTGTGGGAATATGGCTGATACCATGATGGTGTTGGTACCTCACAGAAACAGGAGAACTTTTTTGTCACAGCAGCTGGACACTGTGGTCAAGGGACTTCCACTGACTCCAGCTCATGATGCTCAGTTATAAAACTTGCCTAGAACCTGCTGTTAGACACAGTCAGGAGGGAGAGGCAGAAACTGAGACAGCATGTAGGTACCAATATTTTAGTTAATGGCTTTGATGAGGACATGTTAGATAGTACATTTTAAGCATGAAATAACCAAACAATATAAACTTTCACATTAGAACCCAGTCAAGTTAAAACCTAAGCTTTCTCTGAAGGTGTAACTCAATCTAGCTGAGTTAAAGGCTTCTAAATAGTGCCAGGAAACATATTTTGATGTGTTAGAAATCCTCACCTAAAGAAATTCTTAAAGATTCACATAGATAGGAACTAGTAGCAGCTGCAGTGTCAAGAGCATAAGTGCTATCTACAGGAAAATTTGCTAAATAAGTGGGCAGCTGCTTTCAGCATTAGCTGCCATTTTTCAGTGGTCTTCACAAGTGGCTGTAAGTAGAAACATTACTGTAGCCCTTGAGGGAAGTGCAGAAGAGATGCTCATTTGAGGGCATTAGGGCTGATTGTACAGTAGGTCCCTCAGAGCGGACCCAGCTGGGTGATGGAACCAATTTCTGCCCCAAACCCTGGTCCTGCTACAGCCTGCCGATGTTTGGAGGCTCAGGCACCTGTACCTGCTGGCTTCGGCTGCTTCAGGTTGTCACAGGCATTTGTAAAGACACAAATCTTTAAAAGGCAGCTCAGATTTGTCACAGATTTAGGGAAAGGCTGCATTCAGGTAACTTTTTTTTTCTGGAGGAAGAAACATCCGTGTGAGTGTCACACAGAAGCATACAGCTATGATGAAAAGCAGTCATATTTTTGCCTGACTTGTGGATGTGCTGTATCCACAAATATCCATACATTGCAAGTGTAAAAACCTCAAAGCAGGTATGTCCATCCAGCCCCAGAAGGTATCCGTGTATATCCCTTCATGCTGTGGCAAACCACTGTAACCTTGTCCTGTCTCCAGCCTTACATCATTAGCACTTATCCAAACCCTACTTTCTTCAGGCAATAGGAGAGCTGTATGACTCACTGGCCTTATTAGAGTAATTGGAGAACTTTGTCTCCTAGCAAAATGTCCAAAGTCGCTGTGACATAAAAGATAGGGAAAGCGAGCAACAACAAAATACTTTGGCCTAATAATTTCTTCTAATCCCTTAGACTCACTGATTGTTGGGAGAGTCTCCATGGTACTAACCACCAAAAGTGCATGAAATATTTGTTGAGGGGTAATTGCTCCTTGCAGAGTTCACTTCCAGTGCTCAAAAACTGTCCACTTAGAAACAAGCAACAACCATTATAACCTCTGGGACCAGTCTTGCTGTAAAATCAATATCTGAAGGTAATCACTTTTTATCTGATGCATGAGCCCAATTTTTACTGGCCGCCTGTTGTTAATATGGACCAGTGCCTAATTGTCATTCCAGAAGAGGATCCAGATGTCCCTTTACTCTCTCCCTCCAGCCCACCATAGCTTTCATTACCAGAAAAAAAAATTCCTAAAAGGTTATATCATTTACTGTTAGAAGCGAAGCAGGAGAAAGGCCATCCCGCTTGCACCTTTAGGCCAGTGAACAGATTTTAAAATTAACACCTCTCCTTAGCACCACAGATGCATGTGATTTCATCTGCTGGTCCACATTCAATCCCCCTTGAATATGCTTTAAGTCCTGCAAGCCTGTATCTTTTGCCATAAAATCTTGGTTGTCTTGCCTCTGCATGTTGAAGCAGTGGCATAGGAAGGTTTTTTTTTTTCAGCGTGTTTGCTAATGGAAGGTGTGAATGGGACATTTGACTCTTGACTTCAGTGTTTGTATTCCACATGTAGTATTCAAAGGCCAGCACAAAAGGTATATGTGAAGAGAGGTAAAATTTACTGTCTTTTGGTGAGTTTACCTTTTTAGCAACTGAGTAGAAGCATTGTTTTCAGAAGAAACATGTTGTTTTTATTTATTATTATTTATTTTCTTCCCATGGAATCACTCTGGTCACAACTATGAGTCTTAATTACCCCAAAGTACCAGAGGATCTTGAGGTGTTTTAGGTCTACCCATGTGCTTGCTGTAAAAGACTCCATAAGTTTGCTTTGTAGTGTTTTACAGAAACATCATTGGCTGTTTGAGAATTGCTGTTTGTTTGAGGTTGTCTTGTTATGGAGTAGGTAAAGATTCAGCTAACATGGGTATTGTAAATAGCTTTTTAACCCTAGAAACCACTCCTGTTTATATGAAATTTGAATTTGTTTCTTTTTATTTAATTGACTGCTAAAGATGATGATAGTCTTCCAGGCCATGATTTGGTGGAGGTATCCAGAGCCCTAATAAACCTCTAACTTGTGTTAGAGGTAAAATTTTCAAGAATGTGTTCTCTCACCTCAAATTATGTTCACCTATGCTAGATATTCTTCCTTTCCTGTTTTTTAAACTAAATTTTTGAATCATAGGTAAAGCTTGTTTGTGCAATGATTAGATTTTCTGAGAATTCATAGTCATGATTTTTTGTCAGCTACGGAGTACAAGTAGCAAAGTGTTCTGTTTTTTTTTTAAAAAAAGACCTTAAATAACTTTGAAAGTTGTGGGGACAAAAGACTTCTCTTAAGGCAGGGGAGGGGCAGTGCATGTGTTTAAAACATAGTCCTGAACTTTCTGTATATTTAAAGTAGATATATACCTTGCTGCTATGAATCTTTGACAAAGTGCCAAGTGTTGCATTGCCAAAGGTATAGCATTTCATTTATTTCTTTAGGCTCAATAGCGGTTACTGGTAACATGTGTTTGTAGGGTGTCAGTTCTGATGGAATTTTTTTACCTGGCCTGTTTCCAAGTAATGTTGGTATGTGTTTAAAATGCTTTAAAAATAAATCAGACTTTTGTATTTCTGCAATAGAAATTCCAGGCAGAGTGATAAAGTGGGATTCACTTGCCATCACTTTTTCTTTTTTAATCTGTTTTGTTTATGGAAAGGGGCTTTGGTCTTTCTACTTCACTTTTCAGTAGGCTAAACCAATGTAATAATCAGGAATAAGTACTTAAGACAAACATCTAATATTTTAAAAGAACTTTAAATAAGAAAAAATATTTACTGCTGTCAGAACATGCTTTAAATGTTGCTTCCCTTGTACAGTTTTTCTCTCCCAGATCTGATAATTTTGTATTGCATCCCTGAAGACATCCTTCTGTGGCTCTGAAATTTTTGGTATGTTCTTTCTGAGACATGGAGACCTAGTAGAGACCATCCTTTTTCATACTAAGACTTTAAGTTGATTGCTGTGCACATCTAGGATCTCTTCTGGGGGAGACATTGGACACCTGTTGGATGCATGATAGTTAAAGATGCTTAACAATACCATTCCCTGTAATTCTGTAACGATTCCCAAGAAAAAGGAATAGGGCTATGAAAAATTCGAGTCTGTGGGTCCTCAGGACATTGTAGCCAGGGAGAGCCTTGTGTAAGTGGAGTTAAGATGCCTGCCGGGAGCAGAGTTTCTGCAGCAGTTCTTGGATCCTCTGATCTCTGCATGCTTTCCTCAGGTGACAAACTTCCCCTTCTCTGTGCGGGCATCTGCTACCCTGGACTCTTTCTGCTGTAAATGAATATATAAATCTATCAGCCTGGTAAGGTGGCCAGCAAAAGCTTGCCAGCACTTTGTACCAGCTGTTGAAAAGAAGTTGCTTAATGCAGATGCGCTGGTTTATATACCTTACACCTGCATTGACAAAGGTTCTGAGCACCTTCAGATGCTAGTCTCCTTTGTTTATTCTTTGTGAAAATTTGGCCTCTACTATCTCAAGCTGAGCTTCTAAAGCTGAAAATCCGCCTCTCAAAAAGAAAAAATAAACCACTGACTGTTTTTTGGAAAATAACAGGCAAAAACCATGATATACTGAAAAGGTGGGTCAAATTTTGTGTCAGTTATTTTTAAAGCAAAGAGATATTAGAATTTGGCCTTTTCTTTTTTTCTGCTATGGAAGTTCTTGTCTTTCTTTAAGGAAAGAGTGAGTATTTTCTTGACGATAGAGTTTCTGGTTATCCAGTGCTGTGGTAGTTTGTTTTTGGTTTGGGGTTTGTTTTTTTTTTTCCAAAGGATGTTCAAATTTAGAATTATTTTATAGTTTTATAGCATAACTATTTAAGTATTTATAAAGTGAAACAATGCTGAAAAAAAAAGCATTTAATATTTTGTATTTACTGTGACTATGCAGTATTTACTGCTACAAGTATTTACTGCTACATTTGCTTCCAAGTTCCACTGTATATCTGGAAGCTTGATAATAACAGTTCATATTTTCTTACCAAACTGATAATGTGTTATTAATTCAGATGAAAAAAGAGGTAGCTCTACCAGATTCTTCTGTTTTGTCCCAGGTTTGAAATTTTATGAGAACCAGACTACACATTCCTCTGCTGTTAGACAGTATTATTTTCAGAGATGCTAACCTGTTAGTGATTAGCCCAGACTAGTGTCTTGGATGCTTGTGGTATCAGAAAGCCTTTCCCTGAGGACTTTTCTGCTCCAAAGAGAATTTCCACATCTGAGCTTGAAAAAGATGGTCTGAACCTGTGCATATTCCCAACGAAGGGTCAAATCCCATGAGTCAATGGGAATTTTGTCTGAGTAAAGACTGCAGGATTTGACCCTTCAGGATTTATTTGTTTCTTGTACAGATGTTTAAGTAATCTAAAATTATGTGGCCCAATGTTCAAAGAATTAGCTGCCTAATAGAATTTTTGCTTCTAACCCCAGCTAATTCACTCTCTCTGCTTCTTGGTGTCTTTGCACTAGCACATCCTATACGGTAAATTAAGGAAAATTCAGGCTTCCAGTGAAATGATTATCAAGGAAAGTAAATTACAAATTATCACAGACTGCATGTGGCCCAAAAGGTCATTTTAGATTTATTTGTGGAAAATAGCTATCATCTTTATGATATTACTATTGGTAGTGCCAGAAGGCAATTTGTTTCCTATATTTCTTTGTTGCTTTATGCAAGATTTTGCTCAGTGATCCTGATCATTGCTTCTGTATGTTTGATTGCTTTTATTAAAAATGTGTATTTTTAGGGACCCATCTATAAACTTTTAATATGTGCTTCCTTCTGCAGCCTATCACTTCAGCTCTTTATTTTGTCTTGATGACAGAGCAACTATGATATTTAACATGGTCAAGTTTAATACAACAGTTAGAGAATCAGGACATGCCATGTGTTGTAACATTGATCTTGTGTTTGTATATGCAAATAAAATACATATTTGTTTCCGTGTATGTGCACTAAGACATGTAAGCATGTGACAACACAGTTATGCTTCATCACATGGTTACCTGATGTTGTTTTCTACTTGGTTAGTGCAGAGTGTTCTACAGAAATTCAGTATCTACAAAGATATTAACATGTTTCCTATTATGTATGCTTGTAGTATCTATGTGTCAGGCATTTCTGCAAACATCTTGATTAAGAAAAGTCTGTAGTAAACTGTATGTACAAAGTTGCTTATATTTGATTTTTTTTTTCTTAGTGTTTTTATTACCAACTCATTGTTGTGCTTTGTAGTCTATTTATTTAGATAAGCACCTTCAAACTGAAACGTATCTAGTACTTAAGGAAAAAACCCTACTGGCCTGGCAGCAAACAGCACCTATGAAAGGGGAGGACTAGCAGGAGGTGGCCATTCAAAGGAGTCAGGCTGACCCCTATCTCTTTAGTATCCCTCAAAAACTTGGTGGCAAGAAACAAATTGTCTTCTTGCTTACCAGGTCTGCAGTATCAAACCCTCTGTCTGAACTGTGTCTTTGCAGCCTGGAAAAGAAACAAAAGATGAAAAGGTTGTGTGGAGAGGCCTTAAAAAGAGAAGAAAAGAGAAGAGACGGTGAATTTTTCCAGAAAGCTTTATAGGAAATTTCATTTGATAATAAAGAACCTGGCTGCTAATTAGGAGGAGGCAAAGAAAGAAGGAAAAAGACTTGGATTTCTGCTAGTTGATAGGCTTTAGTTTCTTTTCCTCACTCACCTCATTGCTTGGAGATGAAAACAATAGCTTTTGACACCTGTTTTTCTCCTTCCCTGTAAACTGTTGATATTTGCTACAGCCCTCATAAAACTTTTCACTGCTCTGCTGAGTGTATTTCAAAACCAGTCATACAAAATGCCTTTCATAATCTTTCTGCAGTCACAGTGGAGGAGAGGACACAGCAATACTAAAGCCATTTGCTTCTGCTGAGGACAAGAGGAGACGGAAGCTGCGTTTCTAAATTGGGCACTGTGTGGCTTTACTTATTGATTTACAGAGCACTTATTATCATAGTAGAAGATTATAATGAACATAGCTGAAGAGTGAACATTTGTTGAAACATGTCTCAGGCATTTTCTACATGTTGCTTGAGGGATGAATTAATTTACATGATGTTTTACTTTTAAAATAAAACAATTTATTATAGAAATCAAAATGTCAAATCTAAAGGCTCTTATCTGTGAGCTCTCATAAATTATTTCCTTGAAGCTTTTTTGGAGCAGGACTTTCACATATTCCTCCCTCGAGCCTAAATTACACAAACAATAAGTAACAAGTTATTTTAAGTGTAATGGTAATTAACCATAAAAAATACCCTACTTGTTTTGATTTTAGTTGATTTTTCCCTTAAGATAAAAGTATCCATGCTGTGGATTTCTGGTTCTTCAAAATTTCAAGTTTTTGAGTCTTTTTTTTGGCCTTTTGCCCTTCATTTTTTTAGTGGCCGCTTACCTGTGTATGTCATTAGATGAGTGTGTCCCAGGCTGATTAGCCTCCTGTGTTCTTACAGTCTTTTGGCAGCAGCAGAATAGTGATTTCTGTTTGCATGCTGGTGAGGTTCTGGTGATGAGCCGTTAAATAAAATGATCTGTCCCCAGGCCAGCCACTTGGTTTATTGCCAAACAGTAATCCAGTACAATTAAGTATCAAAGATTGGACTACTCCATTATTGCAAGAGATCTCACTGCAGACACCTGGAAAAGCAGAGAATTCCAGAGGGAAATAGTGATCAGACCTTTATTTTCACTGGGGTACACTAATTTCATTGGGGTTTGTTTGAACATAGGGGATATCCATATATTTAAAACTTTTCAATTTCAGCTTTATTTTCCTTCCAAAGCTGGAGTTGAGAGAAGGAAGAGATGAAAGTAAGAAATAACTGACTCAGTTTCTCAGACTCCTTCTGCTGTTCTTGACTTCCTTATTAAAACACAGGATTTTGTGGTCCCATTGTTTTTTTCTCTTTCATAAAAATGTTGTGTCAGTTGCTGCTGTCATAGTCGTGCACACATTTAAGCATTTAGTAGTGGCAACAAAGCCAGAAATTTGACAAATTATTAGCAAATTGTTTTCATTGTTTTCTTTGCAATTCAGGGCTGGAAATGCTGGGGTTTTGTTCTACTCTTGGCCTTGCAAGTAATATTTTTTTCTTTTTCCAAAGAACACTGAATTTTGATGGGTAGAATTTTACTAGGATATGCCTTTTCTAGCCACAACTTTGTAAAACACACCAAATCTAAAGCAACATATTTTTAAAGTTCTGTAAATAGAGGAACTGGGCAAACAAGTATTTGCATATTTTGCAGCCAACCAAAGCTAATCAGATAGAAAATTACACCTAATGGACATAAAGAGTTGTTTAAAATCTTATTTCTATATAATAACTGAAGAAAATCCTGCCTTTTTTTTCTTTGAGCTAGACTGATTTTCTAGATACTTTAAGGTGTCCAGTGTGAAAGCAAGGAATTTAGCCTATTTCTCCCCTTCGAAACTTAATCATAGGACCCTATAAAATCAGAAGAGTTTCCATGCTTATGATACTTGAGAGAGTCAGAGGATATATTCATATTAAATAAGTGTTAGCACAGTCCTCGGAAGACATAGATAATATACAGGTTGCACTGATGGAGAAACTGAGTCACAGGATTGTCAAATCATATATTCTGTTTTACAGCTCAATCAGAATTGAAAATAGCAATCAGATATTCCCAATCATATTTTCCATCTTGACTTGCCTCTCTAAAAGGCACTAAACTACAGCTTTGAGAAATATGAAAATATATCGGCTCAGGAGAAGTTGGTGTAGTTTCACCAGGGGCTGCTCAAAGATCTGTGGGAGCCAGATCTCTCCCAAGGCAAAAATGAAAGTTGGAAATAACCAGGAAAATTAAAATTCTTTTAAGACTTGGAAAAGTTAAAAGAAATGCAAAAGCAGAATGAGTTAATACTAGCCAAAGGAGCCAGGGGAAATAAGAATAGCATTTTAAATATATTGGAAAAAAGAAATAATGGAATGAAAAAATAAGCTCAATAATAAATGAAGAGGGTGACAAAATGAAAGCTGGTTCTGAAATGGCTGATGCACTGAGCTACTTTCAAAATCAATCTCTGACAAGAAAAATAAAAGGAGTAAGGACATAATAGCTCAAGTAATTAAGACCTTTTCAAAATAGTTGTTGATAAAAAAAGAGTAAAAAACAGAATAAAGTAAATCAGCAGGTCTGGATGATAAGCATGGTATGGTCTTAAGAGACATAGATAATGAATTTACATAATCACTAGTAATTATTTCTGAAAAGTAAAGTACAATTGAGGAATTATCATAAGATTGGGGGAAAGCAAATCTAATACCAATCTTTAATAAAAGAAAAAAAGAGTAATTCTGGTAATTACCATAGGGCTGCCTGTTGTTAATAAAGCCTAATGGTATGATAGGAACTTTACTGAATCTGCAAGAACCAATCTTTACCTCAAAACAATTTAATTTTCAACTTGATATGTTTTAGTCAAAGATGACCTAGAAATAGAGAGGTTAGAAGGATGAAAAGTGTATGAATATACAGTTGGGTTGGGTTTTTTTTTTTGGTTCGTTATCTATGTATACATATCATCATGATTGCAGAAAGATTTGTGGTCCATCTGAAGTAACAACAATGATTAAGAAATAGGATAACAAATATATTGCTCTGACACTGAAGGTTTTACCCCATGGTTTCTCTTGTCTCCACTTGCTAAGCCCAAAGGCATTTCAGGAGGCCAAGAATAACCAGGCTGGTGTTACTTGCCTCTTCCCTGCTGCCTGACCCCTCTTGTGGAGATGGTAAAGATGGAGCTGTGTTCCCAAGGGTTCTTGACCATCGTTTCTTCCTGAGCTATGCACACACACAGTATGGAAACAAAAGTGAACATGAAGATAAATAACAGAAGTGATCTTCTGGGCTTGCTTCCCCATAGACTTCCTGAGTGGATAGTCTCAATCTCTCTCTTCTCCTAGTCCCTGGTCTCAAGAGGGCCCAGGGCTTCTGAGGTTTCAGGAAGAAGGAGAGGCCATGCCATCTAGTGGAACTCCCTCCACTTTTTCTAGCTCTTTGAGAAATATGGAGGGGAACATGGTTGCTGGAGGTCCAAGTGAATCTTGGACCAACCACTTCTTGAGGAAACACAGGAATGCAGTTTCCTGAGAATATGATGTACTGAGGGGAATAAATGAGTTTAAGTGCAGAAAGTCAGGCAAAAATACTTGGAAACTATGATTTAATAAAAAAAAAAAAATAGTTTGGAGGAAACAGCCTCACAGATCTTTGCTTAAATGAAGGGATAGATACAGAATTTTGGAAAAGGTTTTGGGCAATTGAAATGACCATGGGTGTGCCCATGTGAATTTGTCATTTGGTTGCAGGAGTTCAAGTTGTATTTTGGGGATGGAGTGTCTGGAGGCCTTCTGCAGTTTTGAGTGGCATACCTAATTTATTGATCATGTGATTAAGGAAGGGGAGGTAAACAGACCATTTATTATATCTGCAGTTACTAAAACTGGAAGGTGTTGCCAACACCAGCGAGGACAGAGTGCAGAGATATAAAAAGTGAGGACATGTTAGAAATATGGAAAGGAAGTCACAAAATGGGATTCAACCCAGCAAATGGAATCTGATACATCTGCTGAAATAATGTAAAACACAGGTATTCATCAGGAGAAAGATGCTTGCAAAAAAATTGATGTTGAAAAAAAAGGCAGGGATGGTAGCAGGCAGCAAATTTGGTACGAGTTTTCAATATGATAGAAGAAGCAGCTGCCCCACCCACCCCTCAACAGTTTTGTTCTTGCTTGCATCGTGTTATAGACTAGAAATGGGATAGACCCCCTTTCCACTGACTATGATGAGATATAATACTGCTTGCAGCTTTAGGCATGTCATAAAACAATAATAGATATGAATAGGCATAGTAATTGGAAGCTCTCTCATAGTGAAATGAGACTGGACAATGAATTTTGAAGCATATAATAGGAAGTCATTCTGCACGGATGGATGAACGCTGCTGTCTTTTTCAGCTTTAATTTTCATGTTTCTGTATAAGGCGAGTAAAATGAACAGTAGTTATTTTTTAACCAAGTATCTTTGCACACCAAACATGTTAATTTCATTTTTTTCTGGGTCAGGTATTTCTTTAACCATGACGTCTTGGCACCGAATTAACCATAATAAACTGCCCCTAGCCCAAGTGGTTCATTTTATTGCAAGGTGATCTGTATATCAGGTTGTGTTAGTTTTCTTTTCTGACGCAGTAGATGAAAGAAATCTAACCAGAAGATAAGACCATTTTAAAACACAGTTATCCTTACCTGTATGCTTATATTTTTGGACATTTGCAGTCTAAGTATTTTTAAGCCACTCAATCAAAGGTCACATTATATGTGTGTAAATCTGTCTATCTATCTATCTATCTATCTATCTATCTATCTATCTATCTATCTATCTATCTATCTATCTATCTATCTATCT